>JAJOOJ010003784.1:0-53039 GCA_029582625.1 Solanum boliviense
AGTACCACAACTTAAACCCGTCGACAACCCGAGCCTTGGAACCTACCCATCTAGTCTCTTGGACACAAGCTATATTTATCTTTCTCTTCTTGAGAATTTTCACTAGCTCTATAGACTTCCCCGTCAACGAACCTATGTTCCATGATCCTACCCTCAAATTATGGAAACCCGTAGCCCTCTTACCACTATTTACCCTCGTCCTCGGCCTCAACCGAAGACATGACTCACTACCACCATCAGATACCAAATCCACTAGAAAGAAACTGAAACTAATGTAAAATCTACACTGGAGTATACTTAAAAAAACTGCAACAAGTGTATAATCTAAAAGACAAGATAGCAACAACTAGACTACCGGTTGAAGCATCATCCAGTTAAGAAAGCTACTTGGGAGACCGAGAGAGACGTGCGAGATAAGTATTCCCAATTGTTCATTAATTCAGGTACTATTTCATTCCTTCCTTAGCCTATATTCCTAAGTTTTGTCACTCGGAATGATAGATGGGTAAATCGGTATTTATTGTAATGACATGTTTCCGTCGTTATGGAAAAGCCAACGGGGGAAAATTTGGAGACGGAAACCTTTTTTGTTGTAGTTGGATTTTCCAACCTTGTCCAAATTTGGACGAAATTGGAGTCATAAATGTATAGGAAAATCTGGTAACAATCGGGTGATTTGTTTATGATTATGATTACATTAGTGGATAGATAACTCGTTAAGGAACCCACACGACTTTACAGAATTGAATTCGGGAGAGTAAAACTCCTGGAATTGATCTTAGCGTAAATGGTATTTTCTGAGCGTCGTTGGTTAAAGGTGTGTTGTGAAATGGGGATTTTGGAATTCTTTAAATATCTCTTTGTTTCGTGCAACCCGCCTTAGCGGGGATTTTGGTCTCTTTGATGGTGCCACTGTAGTGGGGTAGTGGCCTTTATGACGGGCCAGACGTGACTTAAAGTCGTAAATAAACCCCTAAACAACCTTATTTAGTACTTTTTGATTTTAGAGCTAAGGAACGAATCCCAGGCGACTCCTACTCATTTTTCACCATTCTTGAGGCTAAAGGTAAGCTTTTCACTCCCCGAATCCATTTTTTGATCCATAGAACGTAATAGAATGGGTGAATATTGATGGGAGAGGATTTTGTTATAGATTCTATGGTGGAAACAACCCTAATTTGGATAATTGGGATCATGGATTTGATCTAGGGTTGATAGAATTGTTAGTAATTCGGGTAATTAGTGATTGTTTATTGATTCTCGTATTATATTGATTGTTTATAGGCCAAGAACAAGCGGAACGAATCCAAAAAGGGAAGGATCAAGTTTCTTAGGGTTTCAAGCTTGTTTCGAGGTAGGTGATGATTGTAATTCTATGATTGTGTGATGTATGTTTGTTCTTGCTTCAATATGATACATGTATGTATATGAATATTTCATTATTGATCACACTTGTTGTAAATGAGATAGATGAATGACGGTTAGCATGAAATCATGACTTAAATGTATGGTCTTGAAGATATACTTGTGATTGTGATTATTGTGTGTTGAATGGATCGGTTGCCACGTTCTGGCATACCTATTGGATCGGGTACCACATTCCGGTATGTTAATTGCTTGGGTTTGGGTTTCATGAGAGGACCATTGATTTGATATAAAATGTGAAGTTATTCGTTGTTCGTAATGTTGATAATATTATATATGTTCGATATATGCATGTGTTAATGATGTTGTATTGACTTGCTTATGTTACACTTAGTGGGATAGCCACGTGATCCTACCAGTAAATTGTGGTTGTATACTGATACTTCACTTGCTCTTATTTTTGTTGATTACAGGGTATCTTCAAGCGGCTACTGACAGACCTCGCTTAAGAGATCAGTGATCGTCGTTCGAATTCAAGGGTGAGCTAATTCTTCTGGGCTGCCATGAGTTCTCCTTTCGTCTATGTCCATATTTCGAACTTAGACAGAGTTATTAGTTAGTTGATTAGTTCATTAGATTGGGGATGCATCCTTTTTTGTTTATACTTGTTGAACTTTAGATGTTTTGGTACATTGACTTGCAGGTTATAGGTATTACTTCTGCAATGTTAGTTTATTTTTGTTAGACTTTTGTTAGAGTTTATGGGAACTCTATTTCTTTCCTTAGTATTTTCCTGCTTTCGTGTACTTAAATGCCTTAGTTTTGGTTTAGTTGCTTGATTTGGATTGTAGTAGTGGTTCTTCCACCGAAGGGTTAGTGTGGGTGTCAATCACGACGGTCTGGTTGTGACATTCTTTAATTTATAACGATAATTCACTAGCTTAATTATTGTGCACCAAACATAATATAATATAGTGCTATATGTAACTCTATGTTTTGACAAGTTTAAGATATTAGTACATACTTTGTTGAGAATATTTTTATTGTTTTTCTTTTGTTCTATATTTGTTGTGCATATTAACCACAAAGTGACAATATTTTTTTAAGGCTCAATGATGAGTCCTATAATATTTGGCTTATTATGTCATTGATTGAGGGTAAGACGAAGGATTTAAGCCCTATCGCACCAAGAGGGTAATACATCGGGTGAGAGTCCTGGTGCATCATGATAATAAAATGTTGGGTTGGGTCTTAACAAACAATGACCTAAAATGCTTTCTTATGGGTAAGATGTTGGGTTCAACTCCTAATGTTATATAATGACGATGTAACAATGATTGAGCAAATTGATATGCTCTTGATAAAAGTCATGAAATTTGTCCAATTGATTTGCTCCATTCTTTTATGTGAATGTGGTAGCAGGACATAATGTGTCTGAAAATGACAAGTGGTTAAATGTATGAATATGAGTGTGGTAAAATGTTAATGGTCAATTGTGGTAATTAAAAGGAAGAACATTATGGGTTCTTAAGATGACCTTTCAAATGTGAAGGTAAGTTTTGGTCATCAAAGTGGTATGAAAAGTTATTGGGCACATTGAGTTAGTGCAACCCAATTTGAAAGTTTTTTAAATCATCCATCAAAATAAAGAAATACAAAGTGGTAGTAAATTTTGTACTTTTAAAGTGATGTTGAGGTGGTGACACGCTCAAATTACACCTCCTGAAAGAAGCATAAGCGATCGTTATCAAGTAAATAACCCAACTTGTAGGTTGGGGTCGATCCCACGAGGAAAATGGTTTAGACTTTACTTTAACCAACAATTATATTCAATTAGTCAAATTACTTCCAGAAACAAGTAATAAAAATGGGGGTTTTGTAGAACAAATTGTAATAATTCAATAAATAATCAGTAATCAAAAGTAGTTTTGGGTTGTTATCAAGATGAGTGAAATAACTAAGGTATCCGTGTTCCCCACTTGGTCAGATTTCCCTGATTAGCCGTCCATGCCTTGGCTGCTGATCTACGACTATCATCTACAGAGCGTCAATGCACCTACGGTCCGTAGATGCCCTTTTCTGCAATTCTGTCAACTGTCTCTTTAATTCCACGCCTGAACATCTTTTCTGCAAAATATGATAAAAACACATGAAAACTAATACAACAAAGGCCCTAGACACACACAACTTGTAAGTGAAATGTATTAGAAATACCGTAAACTCACGGTATATCAACACCCTCAACTTAAATTCATTGTTTGTCCTCAAGCGACGCACTAAGACTCTAAACAACACTTGTATAGAAGTAAGCATTTCAATCACAAGCAATCATATGGCTCTCTATTCTACTCACTTTCCGGGTGCAAAATTTGCTCTCTTAGACTCGACAAGCTAATTCATGCGGATCAAACCATGACAACGATCGACCAACCAACACACAACATACACTGTTTTACTATCACCAAAGTACCAACTTTCCGAAAATGCAACTAGTGCCCTTACTTCAAACGAAATCCCTTTTCTTTCAAACAATGACTTATGACTTTAAGTGCAAGGATTCATTTAACACTCACTCTCAGAAACAACTTCAAGTACAGTTAGTGCTCAATACCATAGTCTTGTCCTTATTTTCACTGCTTAGATGCCCACATTAGACTCTAGGATCGCTATAGGACTTTCT
Organism: Solanum boliviense; assembly: GCA_029582625.1. Taxonomy (NCBI): domain Eukaryota; kingdom Viridiplantae; phylum Streptophyta; class Magnoliopsida; order Solanales; family Solanaceae; genus Solanum; species Solanum boliviense. The sequence goes on from JAJOOJ010003784.1 coordinate 4,046, forward strand.
TGGCTTGTAACGTAGGCTCAGGGTCAGGTATGGTACATTTGGGTACTTCTTAGGGACTTTCTGCCCTCCTTGACATTATAACTGGCTTTCAACCTCTTTCTGCCCTATTTTTGTCCTCCTACCGTTTTACATTCTTTCCCTTGATTTTATTTAACAATGGATGTGACTTTAGGTTTAGTAGATCTCTCTATTTTTCATTTTTTTTCTTTCTTGCGTTTTATGCTTTTTCCTTTAATTTTCAACAAGTCACACATATTCCTCTCTTTTCTCAACATCAAACTCTTTTCATAACCATTTTTCTTTCGATTTCTTCTTTCATAGCCATCCTCAACTTATGGATTTTTTTCATTGATCGAGGTGCACAATACCCAATATCGGGTCAGGGTCAAGATTGAAGTTACCTTTTACATTAGCCACCCTCAACTTAGGCTTTTGACCTAAGTCGAGGTGCACATGTTCAAGGAGGGACCAGGGCCAATATAGTAAATTTCTGGGAAGGCGAGTTTGGGGTTTAGAAAGAAATGGTCTAATTTTAGGCTTAAAGCATTTGGATCAAAGGGAGCATTTATTTCATTTGGTTAGATCTGTCACTTAGGCAAATTTGTGGACTTATCAGAACAAGGGCCTATGATCACCTCCTAGTTTCTAGAGTGAATTGTCTTAGCAGGACTACCAGGGCAAGTTCTAGTGTTTTCACAATAACTGTTTGAACAATCACTATTCTTACACACACTTGGCACATAGTTTCATTATTAGATTATCAGATTACCCAGTTCAAATTTCAGCTTAAGTCATGTCATACTTAAAGCTAACATATTCAACTTGTCTTAGCCTACCAATTCTAGTACACAAGTCTCCATTTGGACGGGTATATTTTTCATAAGCCATCATGCTTCATTCTTGTTCATGTTTCTATATATACAATCCTAACACATGCATGTTTAACAGAAATTAAATAGTCTTTTGGGGAAAAAGAACACAGGCAAGAAAACCCCAAGAGAGGATTTATGAGTTGGGTTACTCAGACTTCACCCCATCACTCACAGTCCATTTACCCTACCCCTAACAAGAATAGATGTAATTGTCCCCAATGCATACAAGAATAGTAAAAGATAGTGGATTGGGTGAAGCAAACATGTGGCGCATAGCGCCGAAGACTCATGAACGAGCGGGTGGGTCCGATTTCCCTGAGTCCGCTGGAACAATAGTAAGGTCACCCTCAGTAGTGCCTACATCATCCATCATAGCACCTTCAGTGGTGCTCATAACGTCCCTCACAACAGGCGGGACCTCTACAACTGGGGCAGAACTCGATGCCCCTACAACACTCTCACGTATCCTACGTTGGCGCAATTCTTCATCTAAAATCAAAGCCTTCCTGGCCTCCTTCTCCTGCCTACGCTGTCTCTTTTGAGCTTTCTCCTCCTCAATGCGACTAGAACGATGTCGCTTACCTTTGGCATGTGTAGGTTCAAGCCCCTCCTCGGCGGTCCCACTGAATAAAGCATCCAGCACCACATCATCAGGTAGTGCAGTAAGTGCGGCCTGAGGCTCAACTGTAGGGGCAACAAGAATGGCATCAACGTCAGTCCGGAGACTGGCTAACTCAGCTTGCAAAGAGGATAGATCTATGGTCGGGGTTGATCGCTCGAGGACTCGCAATTCAAAGGCATCAAGACGCTTATTTACTGCCTAGACCTTCCGGTCCATCATACCCTCCATCCTACGCTCCATTCTGGCTTCGGACTCGGCTATCCACTTTTGCATCCAAGGCTGGATATGATGCAGCAGTGTGGCCATCTGAGCCTTCAATTTCTGTACTCTGACCAATGGGACAACAGTAGCTCCTAACTGTGGTGTGGACTGGGATAAACTAGGAGTCATACTAGCTGCCTGAGAAGAGAAGGTCGGGACAGTATCAGTGTGATCTGGTATACTGGGTCACCACCCTGGGCCTGCCCTACCGTGTCTGCAAGATCAGCACCCAAGGGAAGTACCTCAACCTGGGGCTCTCTGCGAGGTGCTGCCACATTTGCCTCATCTCGAATGAGGCCTATATCTAATGCCCCTGTAGGGTGGATTAACATGTCACAATGCCAGATCGGTACTCCAGAGTCCCTGTATAATTGAAAAATCAAACATGGAAAGGGATAAGTAGTGGAGGTCTTAAAGGCCTTTTCGTGAATCTCTGCCAGCAGCATGTGGGCAAAGTCAATCTCCACTCTTGCTATCAATGCTGCAACGATAACCGCTATGTCCTATGTGAGTTGGTTGTCAGCTTTTGTAGGCGACACCCTGTTACGCACTACCAATCAGAAGAACTTGGCCACAAAATTTAATGTGGCCTTTCGAATACCCAACCGTGGAGTGGTGACCCATTCCGCACGCTCGCCATCAGCAGCAATGTACCTAGCCAACCATAGTATCACAACCTCTCACTGCTCAGCATTCCTCTGGAAAGTGCCACTCCGCACGATGTCCCATATGTAATCAAACTCTATTGTGTTTAGAGACCAAGAGTGAGCCGTGGTGGGACCATAAAGAAAACGGCTGATGGTGGCAGGTGATATGTCCACTAGACAACCTCGGACCATAGTGGAAGTGAGAGGATCTTGGGCTAGAGGCTTTGACCGCTTGGAAATCGAACATCGGAGAGTGGTAGCATAGGGGCGTAGAATTCCCGCACAATCTCCTCGCTATACGTCCCTGGGTCTCAAGCCGTCCAGTCACACTTGTGAAGGTTAAACAGCTGGTGGATGTCTTGAATAGTGTGCAAGCTCCATGTGAGGACTCTGCGCTCCTCTGTAATAAGTCGAGCCATCTTCTGTTTGTTGTTTATCATCTTGGCATCCCGATAAATTTGTCATTGGCCCTTTACGCACCATCTATTTAGCTCACCGGCTACTGGAGTAGGATCATCATTTCGTGGTGCAGGTACGGACTCCGAGCTAGTGGCCTCATAAGACGAGGCTGCTTGATCAGTCTCACTGGACCCTGTGGCTGATTTAGCATTGGACCCTGCAGCATGGGCAAATTCGAACCCTGAAGTATAGCCTACAGCATTTCTCGACTCAGAACCCGAAGCCTGGGCAGACTCGAATCCAGACATAGACCCCTTTTCTGAGCTGAAAGCATCCCAGTTGGTGAACCGATCAGTGTGTGCTCCTCATCAGATTGGGAGACAGTGACTATGTCGGTGATCACCTTCTAGGAGGTGCCTTTGATGGCTCGGGGTACTGTGGGAGAAGTCCTTGTGTTGGGAGAAATGTATGTTGGATCTGTTTCTGTGTCTGCGTCCTCATCGATCAACCTAAAGTTAGGGGCAACAGATTTCGACTTGCCCTGCATTGAGTAGGTGACAAGCTTCTTGGGTACCATCGTACCTGTGAAAGAGATATTAGTACTAAAACTAACTAAGAACACACTCAAAAAAAACTTTAGAACTAAAAACGAAAAGTAATAAAGACCCAGAAAAAAAATTCAGACAGAGGCTACAGTGGTTATCCACGGAGGAGACCTACGGTCCGTGGATCGATCTACGGTCCATAGACCCCTTTCGTGGATCAGAGGGCCAACAATATTGGTCGCAGATGGAAAGCACAGATGTACATAATGGTCTGTAGATTGATCTACGAACCGTAGTACACATCCGTGGTTTCAGACTTGGTGAGATTTTCAAGTGCATCAACCCACGAACCTAATCTACGGTCCGTAGATGGGGTATCGTGGATGTAATTTGTGCCAGGTTTCAGCCAATCTTTATTTGCAAGTCCACATCTTAGACCATTTTCAACAATATCCTAGTCTAACCATGCATTTCAACATTGAAACATGCTAGTTTGTCATTTTCAGGATTCCGATTAATCATTTGAACAAGTATTTAAGACAAACTTTTGGAACCCTAAGTCGAAACTTACATGTAGACTTATAATCACATACAACAAGGCAACAATCACTATCTATCGTTCTAAGGGTATTGTCACTTCCAATTTTATCATGCAATTTTATCTAACAAGTACCCAAAGTCAAGACCCAACTCTCGACTTTCTATATTCAATCTATGAACCGAAATTCAAAGTGAGTGGAAAGTCTATTACCTTACAAGCAACGAGAAGTGAGATGATTGCATGATGACACTAAGCTTTAGCAAGACCAAGAAATCACCTATTCGTTACTAACCCAACACCGGACCCTTGTTTGGAATATGGAATGAGTTGTATTCGTAAATGCAAAGGAATTTTTGGGAATTATGGTGAAATGAAAGGGATGATTTTATGGGGGAGTTATGGAATGGTTGAAACGGTTTAAGAGTGTGTGGAGGGAAGTGGAAATGATTTGAAATTAGGGGAGTTTTTAAATGAGGGGGATCGGGCCAGGTCAGACAGAAATAGGGTTTTGGACTCACGAGACCCCGTCTACGGTCCGTGAGTTGATCTACGGTCCGTAGATTTGGACCATAGATCACTCTTACACTTAGGAAAATTGAGAGGCTTACCTGGGATCTACGGACACCATCCACAATCCGTGGATTGAACGACGAACCATCGATGGGGTCTGTAGACCTCTACACCAGACTGTTTTGTACAAATTTGTTCATGGTGTACCTGCACATGTAGCAACCAATAGGCTAATCCTTTTACATTTTCTGGACACTTTTTTTTAGACACGGACTCTATGCTAATTCTAGCCAACACTAAAAACTAAAACACCTATCTAAATTGATACGGAGACGCAATTTAAACAAAGAAAACTACTAAATGGAAAACAAAAACATATTATTGGCTAGATTGTACATCTTGGGTTGCCTCTTAAACAACGCTTGATTTAACGTCGCTGCACGACGCAAGTTTCTTGATTACTCAGACTTCATCAAGATTGTAGGCCTCAATCACCTCTTGCACAATTTCAGCATTTCCCAGATAGATCTTGATCCTTTGCCCGTTTACCATGAACCTAGTTCCTTCATTATTCTAAAGTTCAACCGCTCCATGGGGGAGCACTTTTGTGAGCAAAAATGGCCCAGTTCATTTGGACTTGAGTTTGCCTAGAAACAAGCGCAACCTAGAGTTGAATAGAAGAACAAGATCACCAACCACAAATTCTTTCTTTTCAATTCTTTGATCATGATACCGCTTCATCTTCTCTTTTACAAGGCTGAACTTTTGTAAGCTTTTAGGCGAAACTCATCAAGCAAATTCAAGTCATTCATTCTTTGATTAGATGCGGCGCCCCAATCCAAATTTAGCTTCTTCATTGCCCACAACGCCTTATGCTCTAGCTCTACCAATAAATGATAAGATTTCCCATATACAAGTTGGTAAGGAGACATACTTATAGGGGTCTTGTATGCCGTGCAATAGGCCCATAGAGCATCATCAAGCTTCCTTGACCAATTCGTTCTATTAGCATTCATAGTCTTTGCCAAAATCTGTTTGATTTCTCTGTTGGACACTTTAACTTGCCCACTAGTCTGTGGATGGTAAGGAGTGGCTACATTGTGACAGACACTATATTTCTCAAGTAGTGCCTTGAACAACTTATTACAAAAGTAAGAACCTTCATCGCTAATAATAGCCCTTGATGTACCAAATCTGGAGAAGATATTCTTTTTCAAGAATGCGGTGACACTTTTACCTTCATTGTTGGGGAGCGCAACTGCTTCCACCCACTTCGATACATAAACCACCGCAACAAGAATATACTTCATCCCATATGAACTCACAAATGGACCCATAAAATCAATGCCCCATACATCAAACAACTCTATCACCAATATATGATTCATAGGCAACTCTTGCCTCTTTGAAATCCCTCCTTCTCTTTGGCAACGATCACAAGACTTGGCGAAATCATGAGCATCTTGGTGGATGGTAGGCCAGTAGTACCCACACAGTAAAATTTTATGTGCAGTTCGAATACCACTATGGTGCCCACCAACAGGCGATGAATAGCATGCTTCAAGTACACTCAACATCTTATCCTCGGGCACACAATGACGAATAATCCCATCAGCACAACTACGATACAAGTAGGGCTCATCCCAAAAGAATTTCTTCACATCATGCATCAACTTTTTCCTTTGGTGAAAAGACAAATCAGGGGGCACAATATCGCTTGCCAAATAATTAGCAAAGTCTGCGAACCAAGGAATCAAATCATGAGAAGCAGCCAATACCTGTTCATCTGGAAAGACATTATTAATTTCAGCCCTATCTCCAAGCTTTAGCATAGCCTCTTCCTCTAATCTGGACAAGTGATCGGCAACTTGATTTTCGGTCCCCTTTCAATCTTTTACCATAAAATCAAACTATTGCAGCAACAATACCCATCTAATCAATCTGGGTTTTGCATCCTTTTTCGCCATCAAATACCTCAATGCAGAATGGTCAGTATGCACTATGACCTTAGTACCAAGCAAGTAGGATCGAAATTTCTCGAATGCAAAAACCACCGCAAGAAGTTCTTGTTCAATCACAGTATAATTCTTCTGGGCCACATTCAGAGCTTTGCTAGCATAGTAAATAGGGTGAAGAATTTTCTCTTCCCTTTGTCCCAATACTACACCATGCGCTACTCCATTCGCATCGTATATTACCTCAAACGGTTGTCCCCAATCCGGTGAAATAATGATAGGTGCAGTAACTAACTTCTCTTTCAACTCTCCAAATGCTCTAAGACAAGCACCATCAAAATAGAACTTACACTCCTTCTCGAGCAGTTTGCACAACGAATGTGCAATTTTTGAGAAATCTTTGATGAATCTCCTATAAAAACCTGCATGCCCAAGAAACTTCTAACACCTTTTACAGAAATGGGTGGCGGAAGCTTTTCTATTACTTCAACTTTAGCTCTATCAACCTCAATACCTTTCTTTGAAATTCGATGACCCAACACTATACCTTCTTTAACCATAAATGACACTTCTCCCAATTCAGCACCAAGTTACAGTTTTCACGCCTTTTAAACACCTCGGCCAAATGATCCAAACAACTATCAAAAGAATCACCCACAACTGAAAAATCACCCATGATACTTCAATAGTGTCTTTCACCATATCAGAAAATATAGACATCATACAACACTGGAAGGTTGCTGGAGCATTGCACAACCCAAATGGCATCCGTTTGAACACAAAAGTCCCATAAGGGCAAGTGAAGGTGATCTTCTCTTGGTTTTCTGGAGCTATAAAAATTTGATTGTAGCCTGAATACCGATCAAGAAAACAATACCAACCCTTTCCTGCAAGTCTATCCAACATCTAGTCCACGAACGGCATAGGAAAGTGGTCATTTTCTGTCCACGCATTCAACTTCCGGTAATTCATATAAACTTTACATCCAGTAACGAGACTCATTGGAACAAGATCATTTCTTTCATTTGGAACCACAGTAATACCACCTTTTTTAGGCACGCACTGCACAGGACATACCCAACTACTATCTGCAATAGGGTAAATAACTCCCGCATCCAGCCACTTGATGATCTCCTTTTTAACTACCTCTTGCATAGGTGGATTTAATCTTCTTTGGTGCTCGATACTAGGCTTATAATCTGGCATGAGTTGAATTTTGTGAGAGCAAATACGGGAGGAATCCCAATAATAGCTGCAATAGTCCACCCAATGCGGTGGTAGAGCCTTAAGCTCTAATTTTGATGCCTCCACAATAGATGGTCTTGTGGGTGGGGACTCGTGATTCTTCATGTCTAACTCATACTTCTTTGGTTTGGACCGATATTCACACTTATCGAGTGCGGCTACTAACTCATCATACTCTTCAATACCATCACTATCTAAATTCATCATAACTGCTGCTAATGCCTCAACACCTAGTCATTCTTCAATTTGCACTTATGTCCCACTCTCCACTCTGTAAGTTATAGCAGATATTGTTTGAAGCTCACCACTCTGCTTCATGGACCTACAAATATTGAAAGTTGCTTTTTCATTGTTCAGTCTGAACTTTATATGTCCCTTTTCCATATCAACTAATGTACGCCCTGTGGGAAGAAATGGTCTCCCAAGGGTGATGGGAACCTCAAAATCAACCTCACAGTCAAGAATCACGAAATTAGCCGAAAAAATGAAAGACTCCACTTTTACTAGCACATCATGGAGTACACCAATGGGCTTATTCACAGTTCGATCGGCCAATAGTAACCGCATTGCAGTGGGCTTTGGGTCCCCTAGGCCCAACTTTTTGTAAATAGATAATGGCATGAGGTTGATGTTAGCACACAGATCACACAATGCCTGAGCGAAATGTAACAAACTTATAGTACATGGGATCGTGAAAGCACCAGGTTCTTCCTTCTTCTGTACTAGAGATCTTGTAGCAATAGCACTACAATACTGCAATCTATCATCATCTTCAAAACTCACAGACCTTTTCTTTGTCACCATATCTTTCATAAACTTCGCATACCCAGGCATTTGCTCCAAAGCTTCTATCAAAGGAACATTGATAGAAAGTTGCTTCAACATAGTAATAAACCTGTGATATTTACCATCTTCAGTCTTCTTCACTAACCTCTGTGGAAAAGGTGGTGGAGGTCTAGGTATGGGTACCACTTTCTGAGATATCTCTGCTTCTTTCTCTGTTGCATTCTCAGACTCTTCTCTAACCTCTATCACATCATCTTCTTTTCAAATCTCAACTTCCACCATAGACGACCTAGATGGATCTTTGGTTTTCTTACCCCCTCGAGTAGTAACTACCATACAATGACCGTCATTCTTTGGATTCTGAATGGTGTTGCTAAGAAGAGTACCAGGTTGACGTGGGTTCACTGTAGTAGACAACTGGGTCATTTGCTGCTCTAGGTGCTTTATTGACACTGCATGGGCATCAACATTTTGACCAATACCAGACAAATCGCTTCTTATGTCCTTCACATTCTCATCAGTTACATCAAACCTTCTCATCATCTTCTGCATCATATCTTCAATATGTGCCATATTGCCTCCAGCTTCCCTAGTACCATATTCCCGATTTAGAGGGGGAACATAAGGTCCAACCCGATCGTTTCTGTTGCCATAGGTGTTCTTGTTGTAGTTGTTGTTGCGATTGAAGTTCCCATCCCGAACATATTGACCCTCTCAGTTGTAATTTCCATAGTTCCTACCTTGGTTTCCTTGACCTTGGCGCTAATTTTTCGTGTTGGATCCTTGGGCATTTGGTCGAAAACCCCCCGTCTGATCATTCACTGCATAAGCATCTTCTCCATAGTAACACTCTTCATCTGGTGGTGGTGTTCTAGTCAAGTAATTCACAGCATTTACCTTCTCCGCACCTCCACTCACATGCTTCAATACCAACCCCAACTCAGTCCTTATATGCGCCATCTCCTCACGAATCTCATCCGCAGACTGGGTGTTTGTATTCTGAATGGAAAATGCGTTTCTCCCAGTATCTGACCTCCTAGTGCTCCATGCTTTATTATTGTGCAATATCTTCTCCAGTTTTTTAGAAATTTGTGCATATGTGCAGTCTCCATATGAATCTCTTGCAATAGTATCAAACATTGCTTTATTGTTGTCATCCTGACCTCGATAGAAATATTCCTTCAGCAACTCATCATTAATACGGTGATTTGGGACACCTATTACGAAAGCAGTGAATATGTCCCAAGAGCTACTCACAGACTCTCCAGGTAATGCTACAAATTTGTTGACCCTATCTTTGTGATTTAGCTTCTTGGACACTGGATAGTACCTTGCTCGAAACACATCCGTCAGTTGGTCCCATGTAAAGATTGAGTTATAAAGAAGCTCAGTGAACCATATTGCAGCATCGCCTGTCAGTGATAGAGAGAACACTAGTAATCCAATGACATCCATATCCAAATCTAGTCTACCTACACAGCTTTTGCAAACCACCCTTAGCTTGGCTAAGTGTGCATGTGGGTCCTCCGATGGCAATCCTGAGAATAAGCCCCTTGCTGTAAGCATTTGCATCAAGCTGCTAGTCACCATAAATGTGTGCCCTGTAGGTAGAGGAGGTAGACAATAGGTCTATCTGAGTCTACTATATTGATGTTTCCCCGATAGTGGTCATGTTGTCGTGGGCCTGTTGGATCTTGTACCCTCAATGCATCTCCCAATTGGTTGTCAACTGGAATCTGATTGTCCCTACCAACTACCCTCGGTTGTTGTAACTCAACTGCCTCACCTAGATTTCCTCCATTAGGATTAACTGGATCTCCTGGATTGTTCATTCTTCGCAAAGTGCAATTCAACTCTGGATCGTAAGAGTAAGTGGTTCACCCTGGCTCTGTGTACTTGGCATACACTAGAGTCAGAACCTGAGAGAGACAAAAACAAAGAGAAAAAGCAAAATTAGGAAATATTTGACTAACATTCAATAATGTAGTTAAAATAAATCTAAAAGCCAAATTTCCCCGGCAGCGGCGCTAAAATTTGACACACTCAAATTACACCTCCTTAAAGAAGCATAAGCGATCGTTATCAAGTAAAGAACCCAACTTGTAGGTTGGGGTCAATCCCACGAGGAAAATGATTTAGACTTTACTTTAACCAACAATTATATTCAATTAGTCAAATTACTTCCAGAAACAAGTAATAAAAATGGGGGTTTTGTAGAACAAATTGTAATAATTCAATAAATAATCAGTAATCAAAAGTAGTTTTGGGTTGTTATCAAGATGAGTGAAATAACTAGGGTATCCGTGTTCCCCACTTGGTCAGATTTCCTTGATTAGCCTTTCATGCCTTGGCTGCTGATCTACGACTACCATCTACGGAGCGTCAATGGACCTACGATCCGTAAATGCCCTTTTCTGTAATTCTGTCAACTGTCTCTTTAATTTCGCGCCTGAACATCTTTTCTGCAAAATATGATAAAAACACATGAAAACTAATACAACAAATGCCCTAGACACACACAACTTGTAAGTGAAATATATTAGAAATACCGTAAACTCACGGTATATCAGGTGGGTCAAATAAATTTGATAATGACAAAGTATGACTAACAAAAACTTATGGAGCATGTACAAACGGTTATGGTCATTTCTTGAAGAGAATGTGACTTGTGTGCGTATGGATAAGGACATGTTCATGTATGGTTGGATAAATGCCACATTTCACCTCTACGGGAGGTTTGAGATATTGATTTTTTTTTTGACATAAATGGTCATTTTGATCATATACTTTGAGTACTACACAAATATTGTGGTATGTTTTATTATGAACTATTGGAGGACAAAAGAAATAAATAATTCTTTTCTATAAAGGTTGTGGTCATGACCAAAATAAATGTTATTATGTGGCAACACAAATTTGCCATTGGTTGTCAAGAAATAAGTCTTGCAGTAATAATTTTAACCATGACATTACTAATAATTTTCTCCTTGAAGGAGATGGTCACCATAAGAATGGTGTTGTGAAATTTGTGGTAGTACACAAAATTAATTGAGAGTTTCGAAAGGACTAATTTGTTGCTATCCGGAGGAATGAAATTGTTCATAATATTAGGGTTGTAGTAAGTCTCAAAAGAAAATTTTTAAGTTTCGGAAGAATTGAAAAGAAAAAAAAAATATTACATTGAGACTATAAATTCTGGGAAGATTTAATATCTTCAAATTACTACAACCAAAGTGGGTTATAAATATTTACGTATAAGATTACCCATTATTTTCCCATTGTTTGTTGTATACAAATATGTGCATGATGATGGAATCACATGCAAAAGTAAACTAGAAGTTTACTAGAATAAATATTAGTTGGCATAATCTGTTGGCCATTCCGATTCAAATGTGATGCAAAAGAAATTGAGAATTCATGTGACTATATGTTTGAAGAAATAAAAGATTCTTCAAGAATTCTCTTGTGTTGTTTGTTCTCATGATAAAATGATCATTGTACCACCTAAGGTTGGGATTGTATCTCTTGAAATGATTTGGAACATATAAAAAGGTGAATATGAACCGATTCACCTGCCATGTGGATTGTTTACTATTATGATTTAATAAATACATCTATGGTATGGTCACATGTACATTTGTATCAACTTACAAATTGGCTTTTGTAAGGTTGTTTGCTCGAACTGTTAAATTAAGAGCACAATTCCAAACTATAAAATTATGTTGATAATGTTGGTTGGTTTAGCAGAAATTGTATGCCTCCAATTATAACTAGACTATTGATTATGAGAACAAATCTCTAAAATAAAATTTGGTATGAGATGAGTTTATTTAATATGTATGCATCAAGCCAACAAGCTTCTCCCATCAAAATTGGTTCAAGGCAAGGAACCAAATAATTTCCGTCTAAAGGTTTGATATGTGCACATATGATTTTATTGCTCCACCACGCACAAAGATGGATCCCCAAATGAGAGTGGGGGTAAATGTTAGATTTCCTAACATTAGGGGGAGATATGTTTAGCAATTGAAAATTATGTGTAGGGTGAATTATCTAAATCCTCGTTTAAAAAATGTGAACTTGAAGTTCCAAAGATAATTCATTTGTAAAATGTTACAAATAATTTGCCACATGTATTTGATGACCCAATATTTTAATTAAGCTGCAAATGCTCCAATAAATAGTCCTTGAAGGATAGAGTCTATGGTACGCCAGAAGTGTGATAGACCAATCGATTCCAAATGTAAAACTCCTTGAGGAAGGAGAGGAGCAAATTATCAAAATATTCATGATAATGAGGCAAGTGCTTTGAAAGAGCACTATGACATAACACTTCATAAAACCTTGGCAAAGGTTCAGGTACCTGAAAATGATAAAAAATGAAGAGATCTCGATAAGTTATGGCGTATTGGAATCGATATCAAAATGACCGTCGATGGTATCTTTGATATGAAATAGCACTCAATGCTATAAATGGTTACGATGATCTTAAATTCAAATTTGTCATATAGTGTGGACAGATAAATGATTGGCACTATTCAAGTATATTTTGTTTCACTTCGAAAAGTGATGTTTTTGATCTTATAGTTCATACATCAAAATATAATATCAGTGTGGTACAAATGAATCACTGTGCGAAAGTATAACCGTAAGATATAAAGTGCGGTTTGACCCTCGGGGCACAAAGGATTTTCGCAAAAATTCTGATATTATTAAATGGAGATATATTCTCCAATGGTGGATGCATTGAGACTTGTTTTAGTCTGGCAATAGATGAAATACTTGAATATGCATAATGAATGATTATTATGTCTAACTAGACGATGAAGGTTATATGAAAATCCTTGAAGGATTTAAAAGGTCTTGAAACAATTCCATTGAGTACCTAATGATTTTGAGACTGCTTAACACAGAGAAAGAATCTTTTTGATCTCATGAAAATGATTTATAATGTCAAGTATTAGTGCAATTGGTGCACTTATAGATTGTTGGTTATGCAAATGCTAGAAGATTATTTGATATACATATCAAAAGTTATGTGAAATGATTGTCATATTATCATTCAAGTTATGACAAGAAACTAATAAATCAAGTGACTCAACACATAAAAGATGTATGATTTTCTTTCAGAAGAAAAGACGAGCATAAATAAAATTGAAATGATCAATTCCCGAGTCAGAAATGATTTGATTATATAGATGCAAAATATTTATTTGATCTACATAAAACTCGATTGCAAATTGACTATTTATTTACATATGGAGGCACAACAAAATCTTGGCATTCAAAGAATCAAATCATGCAGAAATAATATTGATTTATAAAGAAAGTTGGAAGTGTGTTTGGTTGGAATCATGATCTATCATATTAAAAAAAATATGTGATTTTCTTTTGAAAAAGATATTCCAGCCACCATATTCGAAAATGATATATAGCTCAATTGAAGGGACGATATAATCAAAGGAGATCAGACAAAGTATATTTCACCAAAAGTCTTTTCACACGTGATCTTCAACAAAATGGTGAGATAGACGTTCAAAGACCCATTCAAGTGATAAACTTGTAAACTTATTCACTAAGGATTGTCAACATCAATATTTGAGAAGTTGTGATATAAGATTGGAATACATCGTCTCCAAGATATGAAGTAAAAGTTTTATCAGGGGAAAAAAATATGCGTTGTACTCTTTTCCTTAACCATGGTTTTATCCTAATTGGATTTTCTTGGTAAGATTTTTAACGAGGCAACATTCAAAGCGTATTAAAATATATGTGTACTCTTTTTTCTTCACTAGGATTTTTTCCTAGTATGGTTTTAACGAGGCATATTATCTATGGAAATCCAGAGGGGAGTGTTATAAAATATTATATTGTGGATGTCCACTACACCAAGGAGTTACTCTCACCCATTATCTCCATTACTTTCCTCCATTATGAAGATAATCATAACCTCCATAACCTCCAACTTTATAACCATTATTCTTGTAACATTTCACTTTCATAACCTCATCCATTATATTCATGTTAATGTCATGTTTATGACTAACCTTTTGTATGCCTCCATGTTACACTATAAATAGAGGCATAAGGGTTCATATTGTAGTGACTTGAATACTTTGAAGAATAAGAAATACTCTCATATCTTGTCTCTGTATTTCTATTGTTTTCATCTTCTATATTTCTTGTCTTATTTTACTTTACTTTTACAACACGTTATCAACACGAATATTCTACCATTGCAGGATTGAAGCAAAGTAAATAAAAGAAGGTAAAATAATTGTGTTTATTTTTCTCTCAGAAACAAGGTAAATTATTGTGGAATCTATTTTATATTTTACTTGTGAACAAGGTGAATGATTAATATTATTGTTACTGTGCATTTCTTTTTCCACCTATGACTGCATATACTTTTTTTTGTATGTGAAACTTATTTTATATTTTATTTATGATTATGCTCAATATTTTGGTTATTGCATAAGCTTTTAATTTATTTTGTTTTGTTTGTGAAATAATAATTGACAATTCAAAATATTTAAAAAATATATGAAAAATTTATGGTCATAGACATGTTTGAATCTCGAAATCTGAAATGTATCACGTAAATTGAAAGGGAGGAAATAATATATATTGTTCGGCCAATTAATTTATCAATATAATCGACATATATATATATATATATTGTCGAACATTTCAGATCCTTAGTTTTTCTCTTCTTCTTTTTTCATTGAAAATTTAGAAAGTATAAATAAAAGATGCTAAATGATTAAGTTATAACTTTTGGTAAAATTTTATTATTTTGACTTAAAAATAAATACCTAAAAGCACTTTATTTTATCTAAATAATATAAAATTATTTAAAAATCATTTAAACTTAAAATCAACTAAAATAAGCTAATCCAAACCTCCTCCTAATTTCATTCCTTTTCGATTGGTTTTCTTATCAAAAGCCCATGGGCCAGTCTTATCAAAAGCTCATGTACAACTCACAGTGGGTCATCTAATCCCATTCATCATTCCAAATCAACTAGAAATTTTATATAAGCAAACTACATAAATTCAATTAGTTTAGGTCCTAATTACTAAAATTTTCAATAGTTTCAAATATTATTTCCTCTACCATATTTCATGCTTAGAATACACGAGTTTAAATCCGTGAGATACATGTATCTGTCAAATGGACAATTAATTTTGGAAATTTAAATTAATCAAATTCCTTAATATAAAGCGAAAATCAAGGAGTGTATCTATGTTTAATTAATTTCATTTTATTATTCTTTGAAATAATAAACTCATTAATATTATTAATAAAAGACAAAAACATGTATATCTTGGTCATATAAATTGTTTAATTTCATTTTATTACTCTTAAAATAATAAATTCATTAATTTGATATTTCTATTATCAATATATGATATATCCAACAAATTAAACACTTAGATACATGAGTATCATACAAGTACATTCATATGTATCATAAAGGTATCTAGTATTAATTTTGTGTATTTGTTATATGTGTCTAGTATTAATTTCATGTATCTATTTATATGATCTAATATTAATTTCATGTATCCATTTATATGATCTAATTTTAATTTCATGTATATTTATATGTATATAGTATTAATTTGATGTACCAAGTATCAATTTCATACATTATATTCAAGCATGTATCTCAGATATATAGTAAGCATATACATATAATTATGTGTATCTAAATAAGAAATGTACTGAAACATACGAATTTAGGAACAAATCAAGACGGTAGATCCGTATCTTTCTTATCATTAATCCAAAAAAAAAAAATCAAAATTCTTCCTTCTCTTTAGCATCTGAATTTGTTTTTCTCATAGCTAGATACATATAATCTTAACTTAGATACACGACTCTTAACTAGATACATGTACACCTTTTGTGTATCCAACATTGTTGCACTTAATGTGTACTTAATGGTGTATTTGCTCTGTTAATTAAAGCTTGGCGTAATTCTTCCATCTTGATTTGGGTCGTTCATATACTTAGATGTATTCTCGGTTTGAATGTTGGCAGATGAAGAGTTAGTCCCTGCAATTAAAAATTGATGAGCGAAATAAACAAATAAAAATTGTTTGATTTAGTATAATATTGTTAATGTATAGTACCTTTAACAAGAATCATCCAATATTAGGAATGGTCAGCCAATAAAGTGTTTGAGAAACAACAAAATCAAAAAATATAAAACCTAATTTGAAAACCTTTTTAAAATTGAACTTTAGAATATTATGAACTTTAACTCAAATACAAAACCAAGATACATGAGAATAATAAAACAATAGAAACAAACATATATGCATAATATTAATTTGAACATGCAAACATATATTGAGAGGACGAAGGAAGAAAGAGGGAGAAGATGAAGGACAAAAGAGGGTTGGTGGATGTCGGGTGGGGGGAGAAACGACAAATGTAGTAGAATTTTTTTTGACTTATTAATGAACCATTAATTAAGGATTTTAAATTTAAGATAATTATTCAATACCATATTTAAGAGATTTGCGTATCTGATTAAATATTTTAAAATATATGATATAAATATTAAAAGTGGTAACATGTGTAATTATTTTAAATTATAGTATATATAATAGTAATGTATGTGTAGTTAGGTAGTTTTTCTATTTTAAATCGCACAATAGTCCAAAGATTTTCACAAAAAAATTGTCATTATAATCAATGTAAAATTATACACTTATTATATATTGATATACACTTTGTATACATTGAGTATAAACTTGCGTTGGTTACAAAAGATTAGAGCAAAGTACACAAATACCCACTTTTAGAGTCTTCATTTAACTTGGTCGAGTGTAGTTAATTTGGGTCGGGTATAGTTAGTAATGAGGGTTTGTAAGTTAATTTAAGTAATTAATTTGTAACCAATAGATGGTCGCCACATTTAAATGATAATCCGCTTTAAAAGTGGTTAATATTAGACCCAAAGTTGGATGACAGGGTATTTCAGAGCCAATAGGTGGATGAAAGGGGTATTTGGAAGCCAATAGATGGATGTAGGGTAATTTTATACCATTTTTAATAGTTCGAGGATATTTTAGGCCCTTTTCTGTTTAAACAAATTTAATTAATTCCTAAAATATGTGGCGACCATCTAATGATCACATTTTAAATAACCTAAATTTATTTACAAACCCACCCATTCCTAATTAGATGCGTCCAAATCATATCCGTCCGACTCACATTAACTTAAATCAACTGACCAAATTCTCCATTTTTTTCCAATATAAAAAAACTATGAAAGAAACTTTATAGAAAAGGAAAGCACTCGAAATGGCACTATGAACCACCTTGAATGATAGTAAGGGAAGACATAATAGTATTTTGTTGAATAGAAAATGTCTTCCCTTTGGGAAACTCTCATATGTGAGTCTTTACTTTCTTTCTTTTTTGGGAAGAGGTATATCCATATTTTCCCCTCTCTTGTAAGTGATCTTAGTAATAAACAAGATTCTACTTCGAGGTTAAAAAAAACGAGTAGTTCGTACTAGTTCTTTCAACATAGATAACGTGCAATAATAACATTATTTCATTGTCATGTTTAAAATATCCAGAAAACAGGCTGTCTCAAACAGGTTTATTTGTATTTATGTATTAATTAGAAAAAAAAAAATTGTAGCCAAGTAAGATATTGACTCTCAACTAGCCTCATGGTTCAAACACTGTCACTTCCATGTGTAGCTTTTCTAACAACTTCTTTAATAAACCAAACGTGAAATACAGCAAAACATAACATGAAGGGAAAATTTAAAATACTATTATACTTCAATATAAACCAAGCCTAACCAAATTATCAATTGAGTTTTAAAAGATTCTACAATATGATATCATTTTAAAGTTACTTTTTCTTCCTCCCTCTTGAAAAAAATGCAAAACATTTACTTCACAAAATAACAATTGAATTTTTTTGTTTTACTTTGAATGTAGTTTATAAGTCTTTTTTATAATTGAGTGAGTAACCGTGTGAGTTCAATTCTCATTACCTTTTTCCTTTCCCTACCCTTTCCTGTTCCCAATGTTATAATGGAAATTAAAAGAAAAAAAGAATACATAATTACAAGTACTACTTCTACAATCCTGATTTTAATGAAAACTTCATTTATTTTTTTTTAAAAAAAAAGTGAATCATGTGATTCCTCCCTTTGGTCCATCCTTGCAATAATGCAACGGGGTCATTTAATATCTCTTTTCCAAAGTCTATTGAGCGTGCAAATTAGCCTCTATCACCACCACAAAAAAAATAGAAACAAAAAAAATCCCTCATTATATATACACATTACAAAAGAGGAAAATATAAACATAATAAGACAACATATTATATAAAAGAAAAGAAAAAACACTACTCTCTTCTTTCTTCATCCCTTTGCTCTCTTCATCAAGAATCTGAATGGCTACTACTTCTCCTACCACTAATACAACTCCAAGATATGGTCAAAGAGCCACCACATTTTCAACCCCAATTTTCACTCGTTCTTCTACTACACCTTCTCATTCTTCCTTTGAATCACTCTCTTTATATGATCAAAAGGGAGTGCCATTTTCTTGGGAACACATTCCTGGAATTCCAAAGCAACAAAGTTCAAGAAAAAATAGCTCTTCTTTAAGTCAACTACTTCCATTACCACCACCATCTAGAAATCCTCCAAATTCATCCAAGAAAATACAAAGGTTACGCGACGAATTTTGTCCAAGAAAGAGTAGTACTACTAGTGAAGGCTTCAAAAAAGATCCATTTTTTGCAGCATTTGTGGAATGTTCCAAGGATCATCAAGAACATCATAAGGATTTTAGTGACATGTGGAAGAATACTACTACATCATCTTCAAAGGTAATGAATTCATCAACAAGAAGCTTACGTGACAAATTTGGATTCATGAACATGTATGCATCTTGTAAAACAACTTGTACTGTTTCAGAATCCATTGTTTATCTTCCAAGATCAAGAAATTATGATCTCCTTAGAACTCGTCGAACAAGCCAATAAAAAAAAGGTTACTCAACTTGTTTGAGATTAAGACGTAATTGTATATTATTTTTTCAAACTTTTTTATGCTTATATCTTTTAGGCTATATCAATATGAATATGTCGGACAATTATAAAGTAGATCTCTTTTTTTGTTTTTTTTTTTTTAATATTATCTTACTTTTTGGTTTGCTAAGAGCAAGTTCCAATGTGTTTTTATTAGGACACAATTTCGTCTCATGTGTTGTCATAATGTTAAATGGAAATCTATCCATTCTGTATTTCATGTGATGAGTTTATGGCATCTTGACTAAACGTTACACCAACCACATGTGAAACTTTTTTAAGTATTGAGAAAATAATATTGGACCACTAAACCACTTATAAGTGGAGTGACACACAAACATACAAACACTCATTTAATTGCCACATAATTTCAGAGAATTATAAGAAATATAAATGTATTGTGATCAAAGTGTATACATAGTCTTTTGTCCACCGTATTAAAAGTAGTTGTTCGCCTTCCTTTTATGAGACATATATCAAAATATGAAAATGACATTTTCAGATCTCTTACATGTAAAATGAAGATCTCTTATATAGGCTGAAGCGCGGATATCTCGCTCTCTTTAAGGAGATTCATGCCCACTGCGGCATAATCTAGACCTATCCAGTAGTAATACTCTTGACTTTTCCCCTCGAGGATACAACAGCTCAACAACGTCGTACAACTCCAACAACTCCCAATTATTTGAAGAGTCCAAAGCTCCACATAAGAACACATTCCTTCAACATATAAATACTCTCTTGTATATAGTGAATATAGTTGAAGACTTAGAATATTTCTCTATGTCTCAACCCTCTCTTTCACTACTACACATTACAATTTTATTTCACACTTCTCATCTTTTTTAGATACTTCACAAAGGAAGAAACACCACTATTTATAGGTGAAGAAGTCTTCCATATAATCAATAGGTAGAATGAGGGGTAGTAATGTAGGTAGATAAATGTGATAGATGTTACATGAGTTACAAGAAACTAATGGTCATATGAGTTACAAGAAAATGGTCATATGAGTTACAAGAAACTAATGATCATGAGAGTTACAAGAACTAATGGTCATAAATAAGTCACAAGAACCAATAGTCATCTTCTACCACAATTCATAACCACTAATTTATGCACTTAATATTTTATTTTACTAATAAAATGCATAATACACCAACATTCCTCCACTCATTTTAATATTAAAATAAGAGAGTTCACCAATTTAGTTAAAGGGAGACTATAATGCATAATAAAGGTGTGCTCTTCAACTAATCCGAAGTTGTTTAAGTTGTACGACGTCGTTGAGTTGTTGTATCATGGAGGGGACAAGCCAAGAGTATTACTGCTAGATCGGTGTAGATTATGCCACAGTGGACTTGAATCTCCTTAAAGAGAGCGAGATATCTGCGTCTCAGCCTAAAGATTTGTTTATTTATTTTTGTCATTTTATTTCAACTGTAATTTATTGTATTTGTGGTATATTACACCAACAGAATGTACAAATCAAACGTGAATGAGTAAATATGAATGGAGAGAGTAATTCAATTAAAATAAATAGCAAAAGATGATACTCTCTCTGTCCCTAATTACTTGTACACTGTTCCTTTTATAGTTGTCCCTAATTACTTGTCCATTTTGACAAATCAAGAAAGGACAAATTCCTTTTACCTATTATACCACAATTAAATGACTAATTATTTTTTAAAATGTAGAAATTTTCATCCACTTCATAATTAATAGGGGTAAAATGGTAAACTCACTATGTCATTAATTATTGAGAAAAAGGACAAATATACCCCTGAATTATCGTAAATGGTATGTGTATACCCTTCGTTATACTTTTAGGATGTTAGTTCCCTTACCGTCCAAATTTTGGTGCATATATACCCTTTATACTAATGGTGGTACACGTGTCTCAATCTTAACCGTCAATTTGTTCTTTGTTAAATTTCTATCCAAAATTTGAAAAAACCCACCCGAATTATTAAAAAATCCACCCAAATTAATATAACCCAAAACCCCCCAATTAATTCACTTAATTTCAAATCAAGAGACTTGTTTAGTAGCATTCTTTCCCCAATCTTCATCCCCAAATCATTCTCATTCTCAAGTGAAATTCCCATGTAGTCAAAGGCCGATCAAGCATCGTCACAATCCAAGCGATTCAAGCTCTAAAACGAGCTCAAAGAACTGACCCTTCCCAAATCGAAGCTCAAGACTCAAAAACCTTAAATCGTCTCATCAAAACAATCCAATTGCAGCCTACGAAGAACTTCTGCGACAAGACCTTTGCGATTTGGCCCTCAAAGTATTACCAGTCGTTCAATTGGAATGTGATGTCCCTGATTTGGGGTTTATGTTGATATGGTCTTAGCTTTGACCCGGAGGGTTTTGCTGAACATATATATCGCTGAATTGATTTGTAATTTGGAGAAAATGGGGACGATTGAATGTGATGATAAGTCGCTGGTAAGGTTGGTGAGGGTGTTGGTTGAAGGTGAACATGTGGAATCTACTGTTAGGGTTTAAGAATTGATGAAAAAGAATGGATGGGGTTCTAGATTTGAGATTGATGAATATGTAGCTAAGGTTTTAAGAAGGGGGTTTAAGAGATTTGGGAAAGAAGAAATGGTAGATGGAGTTGATCAATAATTACAGAGATTGTCAAGATTAGTTTAGGGGAAACGTTAAGTTTTGACAACTTCCACTGATTTTGTTTTGTTTGGGTGTGGGTATTTTTTATTGGAAAAATTACTTGAATTGGTACCTTTTAATAAATATTTACTAATTTTAGCGATACTTTTTATTTATTACCATTTATAGCAATACTATGTTAAATCTGCAATATGATAAAAGTGAACTATGTATGCAATATATATGTATTATAATTGTTTTTAAAATATATTATGTTTGTTTGGTAAGAAATTGACACATTATATTATAAATGTATTAAAATGTGTGATAAATGCATTATCTATCAATAAAACTTTAATTATATGTGAATAATAAATTGTTCTTTGTAGTATGTATTAAAACTGTATTATAAATGTATTAAAAGTGATCAAGTGAAAAAAATATTATTACTATAAATGGTAAATATTTTTTTATTATAGTATATTTATGTAAGTTTCCCTTTTTTATTTGGGTGGATTTTCAATGAATCAGGTGGGTTTTTTTTTGGATAGAAATTTATTAAATATCGGGTCGGCTGATAGGATTAAGACACGTGTATCACTGCTAGTATAAAGGGTATATATGCACCAAAATTTGGACGGTAAGGGTACTAACAACCTAAAAGTATAACGAAGGGTATATACATACCATTTACGATAGTTTGGGGACATATATGTCCTTTTTCCCTTAATTATTTTCTTAATAGGTGTGTCAATTCAAAAGTGGACAAGTAATTAGGGACTGTGGAGTACTTGAGAAAACTTTACCTAACATTGTTGCCCTTGTTTGATCAAAGGATCCCTTTCACCCAATGACCCAAACAATGTTCTTTTATGATTGGCCATTTATTTTGTCACTACTCACTATACCATGTTTTTTTGTTCTTCAATAATTTTAGTGTAGAATATTATTAATATTTTCAAGTATAAAAAACTATAGTATATCATAAGTTCAATTGATAAGCCAGCAATAACACACTACTGAGTACCATAAGACCGTATGATAGATGTGTCGTGGAACGGTGGAAGTTTTACTTTGGATGTACCTACAACAAAAGTCAAATGCTTTAAGGGGTTGGACATAGGATGTTTATGAGTCTGTTTAGATCGATTTTTGGTTAAAAGCAAAAATAGAATTAATTTAATCTATTTTTTAATTATTAAAATTAAATTAAATTTTGATTTAATGAAATTTAATGGTATTTTTCTTCTCTTTTCCTGTGGTCAAAAAAGAAATTTTCAACCTTTCTCAACTTATAATCCTTTATTACCTCTTTATTGTGGTGATTATAATTTCCTTTGTTTATAGGGAGAAAATGTCTTAAAGTTTATAAGTTTTAATTAGGTATAAAATACAATTTATAAGACCTAACTACACAGCCTTTATTTTCACATTTTCTAAAATTTCCTACCATTTCAAAATATTACAAAAATCCCTCTTTTTCTCTTTTTCTCTCCATTTCTGGATAAATTATTCACCGCCCTTCCAACCCAACGATTTTGTTCCTATTTTCACGCCTAAAATCACTCCCATATATCGGCAATTACATCCATCACTTCATTTTTGAATTTCAGATATATTCTCTCTCCAGTTCATCGATTTCAAGTTCCTAAAAAGGTAGAACTATTTCTTCATCATTTTTTTTCTTTCCAGTTCTTCAATTGTCATTTTTAAAAAATTCTTTTTTAGCTTTTTCATCTACAATTTTATAATACATATGGATTTTGCTCCCTCTTTTAGTTTTGGGTTTACCCAAATTAGTTTCACCTACTAGAGACATGGTACCTTGTGTATTTTATTCTGATGATGAAAATTTTCATGATAATAAATCTAATCAACGAAACGATCTGCTAATCATGAAGAATTTGAGAGCGAGGAGTCGAAAAAATGATGCATACTCGAGTTCTAAATCTATTGTTGAAAAACGCTCAAAGAAAGAAGGAAAAAAGTTGGATTTGTCATTACACGATCATCACTACCAAAGATACAAATTTTCATTGTATCTCGTTTATTTTGATTCTTAAATTAATTTTTGTTAGTGTTATTATTGATTTGATATATCACTCCTACAATAGCCTTTGTTTTATGCAATGTATCATGTTCATATTTAAAGTATTGATATATAACTCTAATGTTATTGAATCTTCGATTAGTGTTTATCATGTTCAATATGAATATACTTGATTCATAAACACTACCTAATGTATCATTAACTTGTATCAAGTTATATGATGTATCTTCAATCGTGATACATAAATCATAATGTTCTATAACTGGAGAACTGTGTATCAGATTCAACAATAGGTCTATTATACATATCAGTGGCAATCTTTTACCACCAGATACATACACCCAAAATTATTCAACTAGCAGACTATGTGTATGTACGCATTACCCAATAAACACACTTGATACATAAACCCTTTATGTTCTATAGCTAAGGCACTGTGTATCAAGTTAATTGATATGTGCATGATACATAATATTATATATATATATCAAATTCAATAGTTTTCAACCTTTGTTACATGTATCATATCCATATCAACCGATCACCACTTTGTTATGTATCACACACAAAAATGCTATTTGAAATAGTAAGTGACTTTCTACGATAAAAATCCTTAATTAAATGACCATTTGAGATATTATCTCGAAACCAACTTTGAATGTCGTACATTTCTTGTAATAGAAAGGATGATGAACAATTAGAATCTTTTGGAAAAAAATGAAGACTTTTATTGTGATGTCAATCTCATGAGACAAGGACAATGCATGCATACAACTTGTAACTCTTCATCGATCTCCTTAATTTTTCTGTACACCGACGAAAGAAGAGTACTACTAGTAATATCTTAGCAAAAATTATGTCAATTGAAAAACTAATAAATATAATATAGTAAAAAGATTGAGTATGAGTAACGTAGGAAAAAGATACTAATTTGTATCTTTAATTCCTAAGGTGACCGTTACTTTGGGATAGTTTTTTTTTTTTTTTTTGGCTAAGGTAACACTTAATTTAACGCTTTTGAATATATTAAATTTAATACTTTAGGAAATAATTAAAATTAATACTCCAATAAAAATAATTAAAAATTAAGTGATAAATTAATTATAATGAATAAAAAACTAGGCAGATAAGAAAAAATAAAATAAAATAAAATTATATATATATATATATATATTTAAAAAAAAGTTTTACAGTAGTAGCTTGACTAAGGAGATGATGAAGTAAATGTGGGAATAGTACAATAGAGTAGACTTAAAAGACAGACCACAAAATTAATGCTTGTAGTTGTAGTTGTTGTAACAATAACATGTAGTTGGACATGTGAAAGACATTGTTTGTCGGAAAACTAAGCCTATCACAAATATGGTTGGATGGATGAAATTTTATCGTTAAATAAAAAATTTTTAATTTGAACTTTATGAATAAAAGTATTTCTTTCGAACTGTTTTACTGGTAATATTTTTTTATTTGCATACTTCTTCAGAAATTATGAAATTGTTTGTAGAGTGTATTAGAAAAATAATATATGTATTGCTTTTGTATATTATTAATAATAACTTATTCGCGATAATCTCATTTCTTTCGACGGAGAAAGTGGACTCAACCTACTTTTTTGCTTACTGTAGCATAGGCCTTCATCGGGCTTTCGTCCCTTCGCCTATAGACGACAGCTTGGCTTCGCTATCGCTCATGACTTGGTCGATGTATAACTAATGCAAGTTAATTATACATTTTGTTTGACATTAAGATATACTCCCTCCATCCCTATTTAGTTGTCCATATTTCCTCTTTTAGTTGTCCCTATTTAGTTGTCCATTTTGACAAATCAAGAAAGGACAACAAATTTTTTCCTATTATACCCTTATTTAAATAAAGTTGTCATAAATAAAGTAAATAAACTTAGGAACCTCCTAGCATTGATTAGTTATCTTGAGTGAATTTATTTTGGAATTGTAAATGGTACTATAAGGGTAAAATTGTAACTTCACTATGCTAATCATTGTTGCCTTAATCTGTGTGCCATTTCTAAAGTGGACAACTAAATAGGGACGGAAGGAGTATATAACTAGTATATGCAAATCCATAGTATTAGTAATGTAAAGGTTAGTTCAATGAAAGTGCTTGTTGTTTCAAAATTCTGTTGTCACACCCCGAGCCTACACCCTGGATATGGCTGGCACTCGAAGGTCATTATTGGCCTCAAGCGAACCCTTGGCCGGACTTACTAACTCAGCGGAAAACTTAACTCATCACATACACATTTATGAAGTAACTAGAATGTAATAAAGGAACATTCAACTGGCCATTAAGGCAAACTCAAATATTTAACATATGAAATGAAAAGTAAAGACAACTGAATTAACTAACTGGTTGTATGTCTGTCTATGAAGCCTCTAAACAACTGAGATGGATGTCGGGACAAGTCCACGACATCCTAATGAACTAATACTAAAACTGAAAGCAATGAAAAATGAGTCATCTGGATTGCAAAAAGGCTCACCAACAGACTCTGAACTACTCACTGGATCAACGATGCGCCAGATGCCAATCCTAGTTACCAGTGTCTGCATCATAATAAGATGCAAGACAACTGGCATCAGTAAATTGAATGTACGAGTATGCGAGTTGAAATGCTAAACACAACTTAAGCTTGAAAATAAACTAAAAGGAAACTGAAGAACTTACCTGGCTCAACATAACTGAACTCATTTCAATATAAAACAGTTTTAAAACAAGTGCAATATAAAGAAAAGTTATTTAAAACATGATGTCAACTCTGGCGTATGCAAAGATACACTAAAACTCTGAAATGTATGTAAAAATACAAACAACAGTGTATATAAGAATACAAATAACTTATGTGGGAGTTTCTCTAACCGACAACCATCATTTAAAAGTTATAGTGATGATACAACGATCTTCCTCACGCTACCAGCGCATCCTATACCTTGCCACATGTATAAGACCTGAACTACTAAGTGGATACACTAGTCTATGCGAAAAGGATTCATCTAAAAAGTATGACCCTTTTCTACCCATGATGGCTACATGGTTTATGGGGTTGTGGGCTCTCCGAATGCTTCCCCATATCCGTGCTCAATACTACTCCCAAAATATGATACTAGCTCTTTATGTTTAAAAACATACTTCTTCTGTGATTTGAGATTAGTGCTCAAATACTTAGCTCAAAAGCTATCTTGGAAATCAAAGTTTACCCTTTTGCTTCATTTAGAAAGCGATTTCTCTTTTCTGAAAACTAGCCCGAAGGCCTTTTGGAAATCGAGGTTTTCTTTCTTGTTTAAATGTGAAAACATTTTAAACCCTGTTGGGAATACATAGTCCCCATATACTTTTGAAGAAATGGACTTCAAACTTTAGTTTTTACTCAACTTGAACTTTAAGTCTTAAAACAAAGTTAAAACTTTTATAAAAGACTTTTGAAAACTTTGAAGGACTTCCCTTAACTTGGCTCTTGACTTTGATCTTAACTGCTCTTGACTTGACTCTTAACTGGTCCTTGAATTGAATTATGGATTCAATGATTGTGATTTGTGAATGGAAATATCTCATGATGTTTAGGAATGATTTTAGATAGCTAAACAAGAAAAAAGACCAAAAATTAATATTTGAGGGTGGCTCCGCGACGCGGAGAAGCTTTTAAAATTTTGTTTTGAAAATGACTTTTAAGGCAAAAGACTTTGTGACGGCTCCGCGACGCGGAGAAGCTTTTAAAATTTAGTTTCGAAAATTACTTTTGAGGCAGAAGACTCTGTGACGGCTCCGCAACGCGAAACAAAAATTCCCAATTCTGGGAACCAGCTCCGCAACGCGCCACCACTACTAGATACCGTTTGACAAAATTTCTTCTTCGTTTTCCAGCCCCAATTCACCCAAACTCGGTTCTTTTTGTTAAATTACTTTTATATACATATACCCAGCAAATGTACCTAAGAACCTAACTTGAAACGACTCTATAATACGACGTAACGATTTCAGAAAC
The DNA here is from genome assembly GCA_029582625.1 of Solanum boliviense. Classification (NCBI taxonomy): domain Eukaryota; kingdom Viridiplantae; phylum Streptophyta; class Magnoliopsida; order Solanales; family Solanaceae; genus Solanum; species Solanum boliviense. The sequence continues at coordinate 32,173 of JAJOOJ010003784.1, forward strand.
CTCCCAACTCAATCAAATTCAAGAACAACATATGAATTCAAGCATAGGTATCAAGATCATCAATATTTAAACTCCTTTAGGATGAATCCAACTGAAATAAATATGCTTGGCACGTGGGAGAAGATCCCAATGTTATGGAAGCCTCACATACCTGGTGGGAATAAACCCTTTTTGAAAATCCCAACTATCTTGATCGGCCTTGATGAATCTTGCTCTTTCTCTTTTTTCTTTTCTCTTCTACTTAGCCCTAGTGTGAAATTTCAAATTCTAAAACTAACTAAAATCTGATTTGACCCATATTAAACTCCTAATAATGGATTAAAATAATAGGGCCATGAAAAGACTAAAATACCCTTTAAAAATCCGGATTGGACATTTCCTTAATCTAACAACCCTACTTGCAAAGGGCATAACTTACTCATACAAACTCGGAATCGCACAAACTTGACGGCGTTGGAAATATCATTCCAAGATATATCCATCCATATCTCGATCTACACCTAACACATCCTGAGCTAGGAGTTATGGTCGTTTGAAATTGACTGAAAACTCACTTTTCCTAACTTAAACAATTTTCCAGATTTTTCATTCTTTCCAAAAATGACTATTTCCAGTTCTTAGCTTCTTCCTAGCTATTTCAATTTGTGAGATGTTACAATATCTCCCCCTTGGGAACATTCATCCTCGAATGAGATTACTCTTACTAGCCTAAGGGTGGTAACATCAAGTTCAAACACCCAACAAGCAAATGCAAACAAACAACATGCTCACTCATAATTTAAATAGTACTAAGAAGAGAATTAGTACCTTGGTCTGCATTTTCTCCGGACTCGAAAAGATGTGGATATCTCTTCTTCATGTCCTCTTTAGTTTCCCAAGTACTTTCTTCAACGAATTGATTCCTCCAAAGGACTTTGATTGATGCTACCTCTTTTGTTCTCAACTTGCGAACTTGGCGATTTAGAATCTGAACATGAATCTCCTCATAAGATAAGCTATCCTTGATCCCAATATTTTCAATTGGTATGATCAATGAAGAATCGCCCATGCATTTCTTCAACATGGAGATGTGAAACACCGAATGAACCGCGACCAACTCTTGTGGTTGCTCCAACTCATAAGCTACTTTGTTAATCCTCTTAGATATTCGATAATGTCTAATATACGAGGGACTAAGTTTCCCTTTCTTACCAAACCTCATAACACCCTTCATGGGTGAAACTTTTAGATATACCCAATCATCTACTTCGAACTCTAACGCCCTTCTCTTGACATCATGAAGGATTTCTGAAGACTCTGTGCCATTTTTAACCTCTCTTGAATCACTTTCACCTTCTCCATAGCTTGATGGACTAAATCTGGTCCTATCAACCCTGCTTCACCAACTTCAAACCATCCAATAGGAGATCTGCATCTTCTCCCATAAAGAGCTTCATATAGAGCCATATGGATGCTAGAGTGATAACTATTCTTGTATGAAAATTCAATAAGGGGTAGGTGATCATCCCAATTACCTTTGAAATTGATCACACAGGCCCTCAACATATCTTCTAATGTCTGAATAGTGCGCTCTGCTTGCCCATCTGTCTGAGGATAAAAAGCAGTACTTAAGTTGTCACGCCCCGAGCCTAAACCCTGGGCGGGACTGGCACTCGGAGACCATTTCTGGCCCTAATCGAACCCTTGTCCTGGCTTACCTAACTCAACGGAAGACTTAACTCAATGAAACAGTCTCAAATAATAACTTAAAGAATAATAAGTTGGCAAAAATGGTACTTAAGTCTTAAACAACATCTGAAAGATAAAGAAAGACATATAAACTAATAACTATTTGACTATCTATGAAGCCTCTAAAATACTGAGATGGATGTTGGGACAAACCCCGCAACAGCCTAATAAATGAAAGACTGAAAGCGAATAAAAGAGTCCTCCGAAATGCAAAGAGGCTCACCACTGACTCTGAGTTGCTCAACTGGATCAACGAGGTGCTGGATGTTGATCCTGGTTACCTGCGTCTGCATCATAATAAGATGCAGGCCAACTGGCATCAGTACATTGAATGTACAGTATGCGAGTTGGAATGCTAAACCACACATAGGCTAGAAGGAATATGAAAGAAACTGAATAACTTACCTGGCTCACTCACCTCAACCTGATTGACTCATTTCAATATAAAGAAATTTAAAGCAAGTGCAATATAAAGTAAAGTTGTTTAAAACATGCTATAAACTCTGTGTGTATGCAAAGATACAATAAATCTGAGATGTATGTATAAATACAAATGAACTGGTGTATATAGAAATAATACAATAACTGTTGTGGGAGTTTCTCTAACCGACAACCATCACATAAGAGCTATATTGATGATACATCGATCAACCTCATGCTGCCAGAGCATCCTATACCGAGCCAAAGGTATAGAACCTGAACTGCCTAATGGATCCACTAGTCTAATTTGAAAAGGATTCATCTAAAAAGTATGAACCTTTTCTACCCATGATGGCTACATGGTTCTATTAAGGCTGGGTTCTTTGAACGCTCCCCCAATTCAGTGCTCAATATACTCCCAAAAATGTACTGGCTCTTATATTTTTAAAATATATTTCCTCTGTGATTTGAGATTAGTGCTCAAAACTTAGCTCAAAGGCTATCTTGGAAATCTAAGTTCCCCTGCTTGCTTCATTTAGAAAGTTATTACTCTTTTTTGAAAACTAGCCCGAAGGCTCTTTGGAAATCTCAGTTTCCATTCTTAGTTAAATGTGAAAACATTTTAAATCTCTTTGGGAATACTTAGTCCCCATATACTTTTGAAGAAATGAACTTCAAACTTTACTCTTACTCAACTTGAACTTTAAGTTTTAAAACAAAGTTAAAACATTTGGAAAAGACTTTTGGAAAACTCTAAGAACTCATCTTGACTTGAATCTTACTTCTCTTGACTTTGATCTTAACTTTCCTTGAATTGGATTATGGATTCAAGGTTCATGATCTCATGTTTATGGATGATTTCATGATGTTTAGATGTATTTTAGAATGATAGAATCAACTAGGAAACATAGGTACATTACTTAGGAACACGTACGAGACAAATGGGGAGAACTGGCGTCCCTGGCGCTCTAAGAGGTGTGGGGCGCCAGGCCCCAAACCTCAGAGAGCTGGGTGGGGCGCTCTGGCTGGGGAGACGTGCCAGAAGCCAAAACTCAGAGAACATTTTGGGGCGCGCTGAGAGGCACGATGCCCCAACCTCTGTACCGAGGTGTTCTCGACTTCTCTCCTCCGTTTTTTCATCTCTAAACCCTCCTAACTTCCATGATACTTTCCCCAAACCCCTAGGATCAATTATACCCTCAATATACAACCAATCTAACTCGAAAAACAACCCAGAAACATGAATTAATTCAACACTAGGCATTCAACAATCAACCCACAAGAATTCAACAATGTTCTTCAACAACTTCACTTTCTTAACATTCAAACAACTACAATTTTGCTGAATTGAAACAAGTTAGTGTGTGGGTGAACTAACCCAACACAAAATAAATCTCACATACCTTAATAGGGATCACCTCCGATGAATTCCACTCGCAATCTTGAATGATCTTGGATAATTTTTGCCTTCTTCTCCCGTTCTTTCTTTCTTTCTCTTTTCTCCAAGCCCTAGGCATATTCTAACTTTTCAAAACTAAATTAAGTTCTGCTTTTACCCCTATAAATCCCTAAAAATGAATTAGGAAATTAATTAGAGAAAAGACTACTTTGCCCTTCCCTAAATCCGGATTGAAACTTTCCTCGATCTAACAGTCCAACTTACGGAAGGCATATCTCACTCATACGATGTTGAAATTGTGCAATCTTGATGGCGTTGGAAAGATCTCTCCAAGGGATTTCCAAACATATCAAGAGCTGCTCCTAAATCCTCCTGAGCTAGGAGTTATGGCCGTTTGAAAATGGCCAAAACTCACTTTCTTAACTTAGACAAAATTTCCAGATTTCCTTATTCTTTCCAAAAATTAATATTTTCATATTTTAAACTTTTTATAGTCATTTCTAGGTGCGAGATGTTACATAAGTTCACCTTTGAACCCAAACCCTTCTAAAAGGATTTCTAAAATTGTGCACTAAACTTTGCACCTCTATCTGAAATAATTGAGACTGGACTCCATGAAGTCTTACCATCTCCTGAATATATAACCTGGCATAATCCTTTGCTGAATGGGCAGTCTTTACCGGTAAAAAGTGGGGTGATTTTGTCATTTTGTCGACAATCACCCAAATAGAATCATGTTGCCTGCGAGACCTTGGTAAACTTATGATTAAGTCCATATTAATTATCTCCCACTTCCATTCCGTAAGTTCTATATTCTGAGCCAAACCACCGGGCCTTTGGTGCTCTACTTTAACTTGTTGGCAATTTGGGCACTTAGCAACAATTTCTGCAATGCCCTTCTTCATACTATTCCACCAATACATCTCTTTCAAATCGTGATACATCTTTGTGAAACTCGAATGAATGGAATATCTGGAGCTATGAGCTTCCTCCATGATCTTCTCTTGGAGTCCATCCACCATTGGTACACACAATCTACCTTGATATTTCAGTACGCCATCTCCCCCTTGTTCAAAAGCTAATTCTTTTTGCTTATGAACATTTGCCTTCAATTCAGGAAAAATAGGATCTTGGTCTTTCTTGACTCTTACTTCTGAAACTAATGATGATTCAGCCTTATTCATCATCACTACTCCTCCTTCTGTGGAATCCAAAGTCTGACTCCCAGGCGTGCAAGTCTATACACATCTTTCGCTAACTCTCTCTTTTCTTCCTCAACATGGGTGGTACTACCTATAGACAACCTGCTTAAAGCATTAGCAACAATATTAGCCTTACCTGGGTGGTAAAGAATACTCATGTCATAATCCTTGAGTAATTCTAACCACCTCCTATGTCTGAGATTGAGCTCCTTCTGAGTGAACACATACTGAAGGCTCTTGTGCTCGGTGAACACATCCACATGAACACCATAAAGATAATGGCGCCATATTTTCAAAGAAAATACTATAGCAGCCAATTCTAAGTCATGGGTTGGGTAGTTCTTCTCATGAACTTTCAACTGTCTGGAGGCATAAGCGATAACTTTGTCATTCTGCATTAACACACAACCCAATCCAACTCTAGATGCATCACAATACACCACAAAACCTTGCATACCTTCTGGTAAGGTCAATACTGGGGCAGTAGTTAACCTCTTTTTCAATTCTTGGAAGCTTTTCTCACAAGCTTCAGACCATTGAAACTTAACTGTTTTCTGAGTCAATTTGGTCAAAGGGGACGAAATAGACGAGAACCCCTCTATGAACATTCTATAATATCCAGCCAAACCCAAGAAACTCCTAATATCAGTTGGAGATGTGGGTCTAGACCAACTATGTACTGCCTCTATCTTTTGGGTATCAACTCTAATTCCATAATTGAAAACTATGTGGCCTAAGAACGCCACAGACTCAATCCAAAACTCACATTTTGAGAACTTAGCATATAACTCCTTATCATTCAAAGTCTGAAGAACTATTTTGAGATGACTAGCATGATCTTCTTTATTTCTTGAATAGATTAGTTTGTCATCAATGAAGACGATAACAAACATATCTAAATAAGGTTTGAAGACTCTATTCATAAGATCCATGAACGTTGCAGGTGCATTGGTCAAACCAAATGACATGACCAGAAACTCATACTAACCATAATGGGTCCTGAATGCTATCTTTGAAATATCACATTCCCTTACTTTCAACTGATGATAGCCAGATCTGAGGTCTATTTTTAAAAAACAAGAAGCACCTTGAAGCTGATCGAAAAGATCATCAGTTCTCAGAAGAGGATACTTGTTCTTGATGGTAACCTTGTTCAATTGGCGGTAATCTATACACATCCTAAGGGAACCATCTTTCTTTCTCACAAACAAAATCGGAGCTCCCCAAGGTGAGAAACTTGGTCGTATAAAGCCCTTATCTAATAGATCATTCAACTGCTCTTTAAGCTCTTTCAACTCTATTGATGTCATTCTATATAGTGGAATAGATATAGGGCGAGTATCTGGAAGAAGGTCTATGCGGAAGTCTATCTCTCTCTTAGGAGGGACACCGGGAAAATCATCTGGAAAGACTTCTAGAAACTCTCTTACTACTGAAACTGACTGAATAAGAGGTATCTCAACACTAGAGTCATTAACTCGGACTAAGTGATAGACACACCCCTTATAAACGAACTTCCTTGCCTTAAGGTATGAAATGAAACGACACTTAGGCACTACTGAATTGTTTTTCCACTCTAAGACTGGCTTATTTGGAAACTGAAACTTGACAACTCGAGTTCTACAATCAACTGAGGCATAACAGGCATGAAGCCAGTCCATACCAAGAATGATATCAAAATCTACCATGTCTAACTCAACTAGATCAGCCATGGTACTCTTGTTATTGACAGAAATGGGACAATCACGATAGACTCTCTTTGCTAGAATCGACTCACCAACAAGTGTAGAAACACTGAATAGCTCACTAAGTTGCTCAGGAATAACATCAAAATTCATAGCAAAGTAAGTAATTACAAAAGATAAACTCGTTCTTGGGTTTAGCAAAGCATAAATAGTAAAGTCAAAGACTTGGATCATACCAGTGACAACATCTGGTGAATCCTCTTGCTCTTGGCAACTATTGATAGCATATAAGCGGTTTGTTCCTCCGCCAGTACCGGAGTAGCCCTTCTAGGTGCAGCTCTTTCTAGTGGAGCAACTGAAGAAGATTGGGCTATATTGCCCCCATTACCATTTCCCTGCCTGTTCTTTGGACACTCTCGCATGAAATGCCCACTCTAACCACACTTGAAACAACCAGTGGAGCCCTCACAACAAATACCTGAATTGTTTCTACCACACTTGGCGTATTCAGGAGGCTTACTACCCTCTTGTGCCATGCTACCCTGAGAATTAGCAGGTTTAGCTCTGAAGTTCTTATTATTATACTCACATTTGTTCTTAGCTGCAGGTGCACTAGTAGATGATGGAGCAGGGCCCTTCTGTTTCTGTTGGAAGGATGACCGGTTGGCATTACTCTTCTGCTACCCGGACTCATTCCCTGTCTTAGCCCTTTTGTTCTTAAACTCCCCTCTATCCCTTAGTTTCTCTTCCTTTACCTGCTGCACATAGACCATCAACCTTGAGATATCGATGTCACCTATCAGCATTGAGGCCCTACCTTCCTTATTTGATAGACGAGCCAACCCGTCAACAAACAAGCTTATTTTACTCCTCATTTTCGAAGCATAACAGGACAATTGGGTGAATTTCAACCCATATTCATGAACACTTAGAGAATTCTGCTTAAGTGTGAGGAACTCACATACCTTGGCCTCTTTCAGTTCTCGGGGAAAGAAACGCCCCAAGAAAGCCTCCTCAAAACAGGCCCAACCCTAAACGTGGTTGGCACTCGAAGATCATTGTTGGCCTCAAACGAACCCTTGGCCTGGCTTACTAACTCAGCGAAAAACTTAACTCATCACATACACATTTATGAAGTAAGTAGAATGTTATAAAGGAACATTCAACTGGCCATTAAGGCAAACTCAAGTATTTAACATATGACATGAAAAGTAAAGACAACCGATTTAACTAATTGACTGTCTGTCTATCTATCAAGCCTCTAAACAACTGAGATGGATGTCGGGACAGGCCTACGACATCCTAATAAACTAATACTAAAATTGAAAGCAATGAAAAATGAGTCCTCTGGAATGCAAAGTGGCTCACCAATAGACTCTGAACTTCTCACTGGATCAACGATGCACTAGATGCTGATCCTAGTTACCTGTGTCTGCATCATAATAAGATGCAAGCCAACTGGCATCAGTACATTGAATGTATGAGTATGCGAGTTGGAATGCTAAACACAACTTAAGCTTGAAAATAAACTAAAAGGAAACTGAAGAACTTACCTGGCTCAACATAACTAAACTCATTTCAATATAAAGCAGTTTTAAAACAAGTGCAATATAAAGAAAAGTTATTTAAAACATGATGTCAACTTTGGCGTATGCAAAGATACACTAAAACTCTGAAATGTATGTAAAAATACAAACAACCGTGTATATAAGAATACAAATAACTTTTGTGGGAGTTTCTCTAACCGACAACCATCACTTAAGAGCTTTAGTGAGGATACAACGATCTTCCTCACGCTGCTAGCACATCCTATACCTTGCCACAGGTATAAGACTTGAACTACTAAGTGGATCCACTAGTCTATGCGAAAAGGATTCATCTAAAAAGTATGACATTTTTCTACCCATGATGGCTACATGGTTTATGGGGGCTGTGGGTTCTCTGAATGCTCCCCCATATCGATGCTCAATACTACTCCCAAAATATGATACTAGCTCTTTATGTTTAAAAACATACTTCTTCTGTGATTTGAGATTAGTTCTCAAAAACATAGCTCAAAGGCAATCCTGGAAATCAAAGTTTCCCCTCTTGCTTCATTTAGAAAGCGATTTCTCTTTTCTGAAAACTAGCCCGAAGGCCCTTTGGAAATCGAGGTTTCCTTCTTGTTTAAATGTGAAAATATTTTAAACCCTTTTGGGAATGCATAGTCCCCATATACTTTTGAAGAAATGGACTTCAAACTTTATTCTTTACTCAACTTGAACTTTAAGTCTTAAAACAAAGTTAAAACATTTATAAAAGACTTTTGAAAACTTTGAAGGACTTCCATTAACTTGACTCTTGACTTTGATCTTAACTGCTCTTGACTTGACTCTTAACTGGTCCTTGAATTGAATTATGGATTCAAAAATTGTGATTTGTGATTGGAAATATCTCATGATGTTTAGGAATGATTTTAGATAGCTAAACATGAGAAAAGACCGAAAATCAATATTTGAGGGTGGCTCCGCGACACAGAGATGCTTTTAAAATTTAGTTTCGGAAATGACTTCTGAGGCAGAAGACTCCGTGACGGCTCCGAGATGCGGAGAAGCTTTTAAATTTTTGTTTCGAAAATGAATTTTGAGGCAGAAGACTCCGTGACGGCGATGCGACATGATACGAAAATTCCCAATTCTGGGAACTAGCTCCGCGACGTGCCACCACTACTAGATTTCGTTCGACAAAAAATCTTCTTCGTTTTCCAACCCCAATTCACCCAAATTCGGTTCTTTTTGTTAAATTACTTTTAGATACAGATACCCAGCAGATGTACCTAAGAACCTAACTCAGAACGCCTCTATAATACGACATAACGATTTCAGAAACCTCCTAAACTCAGTCAAATTCAAGAACAATATATGAATTCAAGCATAGGTATCAAGATCATCAATATTCAAACTCATTTAGGACAAATCCAACTGAAATAAATATGCTTGGCACGTGGGAAAACTATCCCAACGTTATGGAAGCCTTACATACCTGGTGGGAATAAACCCTTGATGAAAATCCCAACTATCTTGATCAATCTTGATGAATCTTGCCTTTTCTCCTTCTTCTTTTCTCTTCTCCTTAGCCCTAGCGCGAAATTCCAAATTCTAATACTGACTAAAATCTGATTTGACCCATATTAAACTCCTAAAAACGGATTAAAATAATAGGGCCATGAAAAGACTAAAATACCCTTTAAAAATCCGGATTGGACATTTCCTTAATCCAACAGCCCTACTTCCAAAGGGCATAACTTACTCATACAAACTCGGAATCATGCAAACTTGGCGGCGTTGGAAAGATCATTCCAAGAGATTTCAACCATATCTGGATCTACACCTAACTCATCCTGATCTAGGAGTTATGGTCGTTTGAAGTTGACTAAAAACTCATTTTTCCTAACTTAAACAATTTTCCAGATTTTTCATTCTTTCCAAAAATGACTATTTCCAGTTCTTAGCTTCTTCCTAGCTATTTCAATTTGCGATATGTTACATCTGCTAAGCTAAAGGTAGTCTTTACTACGTGGTTATAACTGCAAAACGGGCTAAGCACCATAGATAGACTCAAAAAGGGTAGATGTTGATATGAAGTGTGTTGTGCCAACTCCATCCTGAATCCAGAGATCATATGTATACAAGTTATTTTTATAGTCATTTGGAACCAATATGTCTTGAGAATCATAGGCTCTGCTAAGGGGAAACTCAAATTACTCAAATCTTTAATTTGGTATCTACTGAGTATGTCTATGCTATCGAGATTGAGAGAAACCAAAAGATCTTTGAGAAGAAAAGCAAGAATTGGGAATCTACTGTCAAGGAGATCGCTTATATTTGTTATGTTAGGGCTAACCAGAAAACTATGCAACACATTCATCAATTTATCTATGAGCTTGCTAACTTAGTTTTCCTTTGGTTCGCGTTGTCTTTGTTTTGAGAATAACAAGTTGTGTCATGGTTTAGTTATTGGTTTTGTAATTGGTACAAAATTGGTGATTAATATAATCTTGTTAGTTACCAAAAAAAAAAGTAATGTAAAGGTTTTAATGACTAAAGACACAATTGTCCTTCAATACTTTTTCCACATTATTTACTCTTCATATATATGTGGAGGTTATTTTTTAAAATAAATATTTTATAAAGAAATTATGTAATGCATGTTATTTATAATACACCAAATCAAACAATGCATAAGAAATAAGGTTATCATAATTAATGCAAATATCACTTATCCAAACATTAATATTAATACACAATTTGCAACACTATTCTTAAACACCTAATCCATACTACTGATCATATATTTTGACTATTGTACACCTATTTATTATTGTAAATCGTTAGAATGTCAAACTTTCTTCAAAATAAATCAAATAAGAGTTAATCAAAACTGCTATAGTATATAGTATGTATTTCTCATTTAGATTTTCTATATTAGTCATTATTTATTACTTTTAAAAATAATTATTATTAATGACAAAATTAAAAATATGCAATTATATTTTTATTTTTTAAAATTATAATTATTTGAAATATTTTATTTTAGTAAGAGAGGCATAGAGAGTAATTAAAATACTAGTAGTGGTAGATAGCAAGTCTTTGTCTTTGATCTCGAATTGACTTGAATAGGATATTTGCACCGACTAATGGGCACGTTCCTCTTTTACGATTGCTAGCCACACAAGTATTAAAACACTTCTAAATTTAATTTTATTAGTTTTGTCTTTAAATTATTGATTGTCTTAAAAATATTTTTTACTTAATTAGTTAAACTTACATTCTTGATTTGTCGTGTGACACAACTTGTGATCTCAAACTCTTGTAGGAACATGAGACTCATACTAAAAAGGTCAGAGCAGTGTCTGAAACACCCTTAAATTTGACGAAAATTAAGGGGCATATTTCACTCATATTGCAAGATCAAAAGTGTATTTAAGTTATGTTAGTCAAGTTAAGAAATGTTTTTAAGAGTGTTGTTAATAGTTCGAAAATGAATGCAAGTATTCACGCCTAGTTTAAAATTATTTACAATACTTCTCCCGCGTAAAAATAGTAAGGATAAATAATTTATGAATAGTATCTCAAATCTCAAAGAGGAAAAATCTCCAGTCATTTATTTAGCAGGCATTTGACTATAACATTTGAGATCCAAATTTAAATTTTTTATTTGCAATTAGTATTTGTTTATGAAATTTGAACAAAACTCTAATTTTTAATTCATATCATAATTTAAAATCTCAAATTCTCTAAAAAAGATATTCTAATTTTAAATTAACATCATAATATGAAATTTCACATTCTTCCAAATAAATAGAATTCCAAAATTCAAGTTATATTTTTAATTTTAAAAAGATAAATAAAAACAGGCTCATAAATTTATATTATATATATATATATATATATATATATATATATATAAAAAGATTCATCATTTATTATGAAAGTGACCATCCAACCTACTTTACTCTCTAGTTTCTACTTTTATCCCGAAGGTTATATAAAACATGTCTTTTCACTTAAATACAAATCAACAAAATGAATGAACCTATAATAAACAAAATAAACACAACACAAAAGACAAAATGAGAGAAACTCTTGAAGATAAACTTAGTCCGAACGTATAATTAGGGTATACTTAAACTATTTTTTATAGTATAGAAGTATATTTGGTCCTTTGCCGTTAAAAAAACAATTAATGATGAGGGGTAATATCTATTGTTTAAAGTTGAGGAAGAAGTTTGATTTTTAAAGCAAAATCAAGACGTAAATAATTTTCCACCATATAAATTAGAAATCATTACAGGCCCATGTCTTACGGATATTACTCAACTCTGTTAAATACTTCTTTCACTTTCATTTGTTGATGTTTGATTTGGTATAAACTTATTAAGAAATAATAATAAATAAAGGTAATTTTATTATATCATCCTTATTATTTATAAGTCATTTAAATATTTAACAAAAAAATTACAAGGTTAAAAAATAAATATGAATTAATAAATTATCTCTTAATTTTTCAAACTAAATAATAAAGTTGGACAATTACTTTTGGTGTATTGAACCGGAGTAACTCATACAAACTAGTGTTGCAATTGACGAAAAATTATACTAATACCATACATACTATGAAAGTGACGTACAATTTATTGAAGAGTAACTAAAGTTACAATCTAATTATGGCTATGAATATATCATACGTCAATCAGTGAATCCACCATATTTAATGTGTTAGATGAATTTCATAAAGTTATTTAAATGCTTGCAAAGATATGGCAGATGAACTTGTCCCCTCTATTTAATTTTTGTGTTGAAAACGAGCTTCATTCCTTTTTCCCAGACATAATTTCCACCGAAAAAAAAATATTTCCACAAAATCTTCAAGTTTTTGACATTCAAATTTCTAAAAACTGAGTTTGTTAACTGCTCTCTTCATTTATTTTATTTGTTTACTGCTCTCGATGTTCAATAATAGTTATTCAATATTGACTTGACACACATCTTAAGAAACAATAAAAGGAAAAATGATTAATATACCCCCGAACTATCATAAATGGTATGTAGATACCATCCGTCATATTTTTGGGACATTGATGCTCTTGCCGTCCAAAAACTAGAATATATATACCATTTATACTAATGGACATACACGTATCATAATTTTATACACCATCCCGACATTTATTAAATATCAGATCAACGGATAAGATTGCGTCACTTGTCCCTATTTAGTCTTATGTTACAGTAAAGAGCATATATGCTCTAGTTTTTGGACTGCAGGGGCACCAATGTCCCAAAAGTATGACGGAGGGTATTTGCATACCATTTACGATAATTCGGGGTATATACTATCATTATGATGCTTTGTGTCAATTTGTTGTTATATAATTTTGATTTTCTACACAACATGACATGTTGTTATGTCACGATCCAACCCATCGAGCCGTGCGGGCACCTACTCTAACACCTAAGTAGGAGAACCCTCGATTTCCAACAATTAAAAACAAGCGGAAGATTAAGAAAACTGTAGACAAAAGAAACTCATGAAGATTTATAAATAAGAGTTTTTAAATACAATTTCAGTTAAGACTTGTAAAGTAATTAACACCCAAGAATCCAGTCTAAACAGGTACAACAACTACTCAGAGTACAAGACATAACAAAATGTAAATGACACAGCTCCCACCATATGGAATTAAAGTAGAAGCTGTTGGAGATTGCCTTCGTCTTCACCTACGAAACATCACCGAACCTGCATCCAGACAATGCCAAGAAGGCATAACAAGAGTAGTATCAATACAAAACCACACGTACTGGTAGGCATCATCGGTCAACCCGATACCCACCGCACAATATAAGAAATCGACCAGCGAAACATGCAATAAGACCATTCATTCCTCCACCTCTATATTTACTTGCCCTTACCAATTCCGGATATTTAACAATACACTAGTACCCTTGATTTTCGACCCCTTAATCATCCCAATCTTGATCATAGTTTGACCTCTCTAGTCACTAGAGGAGTTTTCGGATGTAACCACTACCAAACCGGCCAACCACCGACGACCTACTCCTTACTACTTCAGATCTCCACTATTACTAATTAACGATCTAGCACCACCCTAAAACCATAACGACAATACCCGTCACCACCTCTCTAAGTAACACACGATGACACCAGGAACCTTGCCCTCCTCTTATCATATCACCTCCCGATTGGAACCTTATCAATCCCAATCCATTACACAAACAAATATACCCAACTAACTTACAACACCCCAACTTACACATATATCTATATATAATGCACAAACCAGTTATCAATTCAGGAGCAATGTACAATTTCACATTCTCAATAATACACACATATGACAAGTCAATGGTCCTCTCATGAAACTCATACCCAAATTGTTAGTGTGCCGGATCGTGACACCCGATCCCAATTAGTACAACCACAACCACAATCATACCCATAAGGTACAACACTCAATTCATATAGCCAAATACTCGAGTTCATGGCATATATTGTTCAAAATCAATTCATTCGGTTCGTTTTCATAATTATATCATTCTTCGCATGCACGCATACATACAATATCGCAAATAAATCGACATCAATCTCGCAATTAGGAAATCAACCCATCACCTACCCCTAGTTCATCGACTAAGGCTTTCTTCTACTTTATACGTCTGATGTAACACCTAGGATACAAGTACAAACATCTTTTTTCGGTGCACAAAAGCCTACACATGAATTCTACCACGCATTGAATAACAGATTCATAACTACTTGATTAATAAGCCTAGCCTACCTGGAAGCCAAGCATTCACATAGTGATTGTAGCACCAATCCAGGCTTTCGAACGATGAAAGGGTGGATTTTGACCGGAAATCCACAAGCTATCAGCATCCTTACACTAGAAACCTTTTTCTCCTTCTTTCCCAAGCTTAGAGCAGACTTTGGAGGGTTTCTGGGGTGATTCTTGCCTCTTTTTGGTGTTTTTGGAAAAGGGAGAAAATAGGACTTCGCGTTATTTAAATTATGTCCCGTCATTTCCACTCTGGCGGCGCTATCCCGCTGGAGTGCCGCCGCCCTAGCGACATCTGGTCAGCTCTGGCGGGATGAGGGACCCAATTTTTCCTGACGTTTTTCCTTTCCTAATTAACGACGGTTCGGATCGTTACATGTTATGTTTAAGATCATAAGATTAAAGATCATTTCGGAAACATTTGACCAGGGCCGAATATAGAGGATAGCGCACCCAAATTTCCTTGGTAATAAATTATACAATATATAAGGTACTTTTAATTATTTTTTATGTATTTATATAGATTTTGAACCTTTTAAACATAAAATTAAAAGTTGACTTAGTAGTTGAGGGATCTAAATTTTACCCTTTTATTTTTCAAATCCTCTTTAGTGAAAATCCTAAATAAGAGAGTACTAAAAAAAATAGCATCACAATAGATTTAAATAGTGAGAAGTTCATGTAACATCGAGAAACCCAAAATCATTCCAACAAAAAATTTCTGTCACGACCCAAAAATAGACGTAATGGCAGTTGTATTTTCCCACCTAGACAAGTTAGCCTCGACCCAATGAAACGAAATAAAAAAAAACGAAAGGAAAACAAGAACAAGATAAAGCGAAAAACTTACGCATTCTATAAACACCCCAAAACTTGGTTTTCACGTGTACAACCAACTAATACATAAAGTGAATAAAATAAGTACAAGTCTCAATGTCTTTGTTTCTCAAATAGAACAAAGCATGACCAGAAGGAAAAAAGAGGGCCCACCGGGATGACAGGCAACTACCTCTCAAGTCCTTCAACAAGCCTCAGAATGAGAAAAGAATATGAGCAATCACACGGTACCGGGCTTACCTACACAAGTGTAGAAGCAAGGAGTGAGTACCAAAAAACATGGTACTAAACAAGTAACTTGATAAACAAAGAAAATCTAGCTAGGAAACGAATATTCCTTTTATCCTAACTGAACCTCGTCATGCTACAACTTGCATAGAAATCAACTCAACCTAAAAGTTCTACAATACACAGTTGCAAGGCTCAATAATCGCAGTCTAATAGTCACAGTTCAACAACCAACACATATCAAGTATGTCAATCACAACTATCATGTAGATCAATCACAAATATCAAGTAGATAAATCACAACTGTCATGTAGATCAATCACAAGTATCAAGTAGATCAATTAAAAAGATCAATTTCATCAAATCACGATAATCACACACTTGTCAGAACCATTTCCTATTGGCACATTATCACTAGACGGAACCATTTTCCATTGGCTTTATATCAATAGCCAGAATTATTTCCTATTGACTTTATATAGCTAGTCGGAATCAATTCATATCGGCTTTATATCACATCAGTAGCCGAAACCATTTCCGTGGACTTTATATCACATCACTAGCTAAAATCATTTCTGATCGGCTTTATATCACATCACAAGCCAAAACCATTTTCCATTTGTTTATATTACATCACTAGCATGAACCATTTTTCATCAGTTTCATATCATATGTCTCATCATGGTGTACAAAAATTAATGCACATAAGCAAATCTACAGCATAAAGAAGAGACAACAATTCAAGCAATTCAATTCCACAAATGCCATCAAAGCATTTCATCAATCAATCAAATAGGGGCCACAACATGGCAATTCACAAAGCATTATGATCAACAGGTTGCCTTTTCATTAATCCCCTTTTTATTCATTAAGATTAATCAAGTGGAACAACAAACCCATCACCTAATTCCTATTACTCCCAACACACACAATGAAAGAAAATATACGATTTTATTGGATTTACAAGGTTTAGGAGATCGCTTGCCTTAATTAAATCAAATAGTCAATCCAAGACTTGAGTCTTCCGCTTCCAAACAATGTCCAAAGACACACACTCTATTTCAATTAAGTAATCACGATAAGATTCCAAAAATAACAATACCCAATTAAACTTTTTGAAAAATGGGTCAATCAACTCAAAAATCCAATTCTGAAAATGATGTTTGAATTCGAAAAAACTTTACTTGAAAACATTATCAAAGACATTTGGAACACATTGGTGAAAGCCATTACAATAAAGGAGTTAAAATCAATTCACAATCCCTATTTTACTTTAGAACTCAAGTTCTTGAAAAAACTTGCCATTTGTCAATCAAAATCTCATGTTTTGATTTGAAATCCATAAATAATCAAAGGAAATGAAATCCTAGGGTCATAAAAGCTTACCCAAAAGATTTAGCTCAAGAAATCCTTTCAAAACTGCCTACGAAGGTTTTGCCAAACTCAAAAATGAAAAATGGGGCTAAAACCCGAAATTGCAGGCATAAACCCCTCTCTGATGTCGCTTAAGCGAACCTTGCAAAAACTGAGGGTTTCACTTTTGCGAATCAGGCTCCGCTTAAGAGACCATCACTAAAGCGAGCCCTGATCCGCTTAAGCGAACTCCTCGAAAGAGCGACTTTTCTTAAGCGAAGATCGCTAAAGCGGAAAGATCCATCACATCAGTGGAGGTCACATAACTCATGCATCAGAAAATTTAGCTAACTTTCAAATCATCAAAAGGGCCTTTGAGATTCGGTCGGAACCTTGTACACACAAATCATATATGCAAATCGACTATACTCGACGTCCTATACTACATAGAACAATCGAAACACGAATCTAGGGTCTCCTTGACTCGTCATCCATGAAACTCACAAGAAATGAACACAACACCTAAAAAGGTCAAATCAAGCTTAGAACCTCTGAAAATCAACCAAGACCTCACCTAGGCCTAAAATAATCCCCTCAATCCAACAAAATGCTCGAAATTTTGATCGGAGCATCCAAACTCCAAATGTTGACCAAAGTCAATCCAAAGGCTAAAATTTCCCAAGTTTCCAACTTAGGACCTCAAATCCTAAAAAAGACTGTGCAAGAAAATTGAAAACTCTTATAAACCCAAATTTGCATTATGAAAATGATGAAATCGACGAAACATCATTCCAACACTCGAAACTCCAAAAGACACTAAAAGTCACTTTTAAGCAATTTTAGTCTTTCAAACTCAAAACTTACCAAAAATTCACAACTTTTTACTCAAAGTTTGAAATCAACTTTCAAAACAAAAATATGAATAGCTCGGAGTTAATATTGGGAGGGCAAAGTGGTAATCTTTACAAAAAAAAAACAAAAATGACCAACCGAGTCATTATATTATTGATTTTCCAATTTATTAAGTTAATTCACAGTTGAATATTGAGATAATTATGCTCGAGAAAATCTTTATGTTACGTAGCCTATTATAAATAATTATATTATATTCAATTTAATCCAAATATTGTGTATCAGGCTTTTCCTAGATATAAATATTGTATGATATTATGTAATCTTATATAATATTATTTATTAGGCTATGTGACATATTATTTTGTGTTGGTTGTATATTTTTGAAAATTTTCCTTAAAATTTTTGAATTTCGATTCAACCATGGTTTTATAAGTATGACTCATTTTTTTACCCACACAGGTTGAGCGAGAAGTATTTCACATGGGAGATTTGAGATTGATTTTCAATGGCGTAGTTAGAAATTTTATGCAACTTTGGATAGTAAATTCAACCAAAAAAAGTACCTCTCTAAGATTCAATCTTGCATGTCTTGCATACTTTTGCACCCAATTACTACCGAACTACTGCTCACTTCACATCAAAATTGTAAAAAAACAAAATGTTGACGGCCAGGAATCAAATCTGGGTGCCATGTAATTTCGTGCATACCCTTGCCATTACGCTATAGTTCTCCACTGGTTCCAAGGGTGTTCAAAATACTATATATACCAATAAAAAGTAAGATTTGACTTTATTTATATATAGAGTGTAGTTTTACGACAAATGATGTTCAATTGAACATCATAACACCACCGTAGCTCCGACCTTGTTGGTTCCCCTCACCAACAACTTCTTTTTAGTTAGAATTTATCGCATCAAGATAGCCTAATGCGATTTATATTTCTTGTATAATTTATGAGCTATTACACAAAAATGATTTATTGAGTACACATTCAGGGAATAACAATTGCAAATTTTTCCAAAGATTAAAAAAAAAATAAAGTTTTGATTTATTGATTAACCTTTGAAAAGGTCAAGTTTAAACCCTTAGGTAATGAGCTTAGCATTAGTTCTTTGGCCAGTCCAATACTTTCGAAGTTTCCTCCACTGGCACAAATATTTCTATGTAGGGTGATCTTTAATTTTTGTGTTTAAATATGTATTTTTAATTTCTTGTTTTTCAGTGTTTTAAGGAAGTAAGAAATCATTTGACAGAATATATAAGAATAATATTAAATATGATATATTAGTAATGTTGAGTTGAATCAAATTAAAAAAGACGTATAGAGTAAATTGTTAATTTTAAGGAAAATGAATATTTTTTTTGTCAATTTTGGGAGAAACCATCCAATTCAGGTGTATGTTTGTTAACTTTAGTATAAGGTTGGCAATTGGACCAAACCGGCAGAACAGGACCGATTTTATCAAAATCAGTCCTCGAACAGGAGGATTTATCGGAACCGGATATTATCGGAATCGGTTTACTGAAATTTTTCAGAAGTTCCGGCCCGGTCCCATAGCTACCTGTTTGGAACCGGTTTAGACCGGTACCGAAACCAGGTCCAACCTGTTAGGATGTTCGGTAATTTTTTTTAATAACTTTAATTGTTACTTTATATTATTATATAATATATATTATTAATTATTATATTTTAATATTATTAAATAAATATATCGTTATATTATTTAATTTTTCATTAAAACATTTAATTAAATTATTAAATATTTATTAACTTAAATCTTTAACTTTTTATAAAACTTCAATTTGAAACTTTAAACTTTAAAGTTTCAAATTGAAGTTTTATAAATTTGAAATTCCAAGTTAAAACTTTAAACGTTAAACATTAAACATTTTATAAACTTTAAATTTTAAATTCAATTTAAACTTTAAACTTTAAATTCAATTTTAAAGTTTAAACTTTAAATTCAATTTTAAATTTTAAAGTTTAAACTTTAAATTCAATTTTAAACTTTAAAGTTTAAACTTTAAAATTCAATTTTAAACTTTTAAGTTTAAAACTTTAAAATTTAATTTTATATTAGGCTAATATTAACATAGTTGAAAATTAAATTTATAAAATGACTTGCATTAAATATAATGTAACACCCCAAAAAAATTTTCGAACTAAGACTCGAATCGTTCATCGTAGTGAGTGAGATTTTATCGAGGAATTAAAATTTCTTAAGTGTTAAGGTCACTAGATGTAGCACCTTGAGTTCCAAAAAGAATTAAATTGGAAATAGCAAAATCTGAAATTTTACAAGTTAAGCTAAGTATGAGTTTTGGGTTGACTTCAAACGACCATAACTCTTAGCTCAGGATGATTTAGGCGTTCTACCAGTTACCGTAGGAAAGATCTTTGAATTATCTTTCCAACGCCGCTTAGTTTGATAAGTTTCGAGGTCGGATGAGTGAGCTATGACCTTTTGAAGTTAGGCTGTCCAGTTAAGGAAAGTCAAAATCGGAAATAGTAAGGGGTATTTTGGTCTTTTCCTTACCCAATCAGATTTAATTCGTTTTTAGTAATATTTTAAGGGTCTAATACTATTAGGTTCAGTTTTGTAATCCTAATTTACGCCTAGGGTTTTAGTTGAGAGAAAAGAAGAGAAAAGAAGAAGAGAAAAGAGGAGAAAAGAGAAAGGATCGAAGCGTTCGTCGAGATTCTTGAGAGTTGTTGCGGATTGTCGCCATGGGATTAAGCCCTAAGAGGTATGTAAGCTTCCATAGTGTTGGGTTCTTTCACCCACACGCCAATCATGATTTATTCAGCGTAATTTCGTTCTTG
>JAJOOJ010003785.1:0-25927 GCA_029582625.1 Solanum boliviense
AAAAAAAAATGTGTTTTGGATACAATGGTTCATATATACTATGGAAAAAGTGAACCACTAAGGAGTGCAAGGACAAAGCAAGCATGCTGGATAGTTCAAAAGATATTAAAGACACAAAAATACATTGAGGAGGTAAATATGATTGAAATTGATTTGCTATAGATACGTACACACATTCTCATTCAAAGTGATGTACCAGAAGTTGATATGTTTCCATCCTAGTGTGCCATGGAGGAGAATAATGTGAAACAATTCAAGCTTACCAAAGTGGTTATTCATCTAATTATACGTGACTATTCATGGTAGACTATATACTAAAGATAGGATGCTAAAATAGGGAATGCAGGTCTGCCATCTATGTCCTCTCTGTGATATCAAATCAGAAAATATAAAACACTTGTTTTTTGAGTGCTCTGTAGCTTCTTACGTGTGGAGAAGAGTATTGCATTAGCAAGGAATCTGTCGACAAGCTATGAATTGAACTAGAGAAATACAGTGATATGAAACTATGCGCAAAGGCAATGACAATATTGCTATTATTTTCATAATGGTATTTGCGGCATATGTCTATAAATTGTGCATGAATGGAAAGAAATCATAGAATTTTTCAAAATACATTTCGCCGCAAGGATAGGTTTATGTTTGAGCAAGCATGCATGGAGAGATAACTTGGTTTTTTAATCAGCTAAATTACTATTCAGTCCAACAAATTGCATTTAAGATATAGGGAAATATTACATAGTGATTTACTAGGCATGTCCACAGCAGGGGCGGCTCTAATAAATCGGTGGCCTAAAGCAAAATCTGAATAGAGGCCTTAAATTCGAATATATATTTTTTATGAAGTTTATTATATAGCCAATTATTTAATCTTTCTTGAGACATAATACTCATAATTTATCAAACTTCTATTACTTCCTTACTCTTTTATGGAAAAATTATATTTTCTACAGATTATACGTGATATTTTTTTAAAAAATATGTATAACCTATTGTATTTTTAAAAAATGAGGGCCCTCAAATTTTGGGGCCTAAGGCAGTTGCCTTTTTTCAAAGCTGTGGAGCCGCCACTGGTCCACAGAGTTGGAGTAAACCTGTTGTACTTTAGTAATAAAATGTGTTTAATTACAAAAAATAACTTCTATGATTAGCGATATGTAAGTTGTAACTGTGGTCAGTATATCACGGTGGTTGAGAATGGTAATTGATGGTACATAATATTTGATGATAGTATGGTAATAATAATACGGTGTGTCAAAGTTAAATTATTTCTAATTATAGTAAGTTTACATTATTTTAAGACAAATCATATACGCCATTCGTGTACTTTTACTTGTCACTTGTCCCTAAAATAAATTTTCATTTTTACTTTTCACTTTTGACATATAAAGAAAAGACAATAATTATTTTCCATGTTTCACCCTCAACATTAAATACTTATTTTTCAAATCATTTTCTAAGACAAGAAGATAGTTTAGTAAAATACATATATCAATAATTATTTTCTTAATGAATATATCAAGTCAAACTATGACAAGTAAAAGTGAACCGAGAGAGTAAAATGGGACAGGGTTAGTAATTACAAATGTTCTTTTGGTACTTAAGAAATTAATTTTTGAAACTATTACTTCCCTAAAGCTAATAGTATGTCATTTTCCCAGTTGCAACTCAGACGCAGTTAAGCTAATAGCTGCTGGTAGGAGAGATGACAAAGGCTATACACGTGAAAAATTGCGCGACAAATCCATCAATTTCCAATTCAATCATCTCCATAGCTCGGCAATTTTTCTCTACAACATGTGCAGTATCAGGCTTAGAATCAGAACCAGAAGGAGTACGCAAACTATTTGGTTCACCTATTGGTGTTTTACAAGATAAAGATCTTCTCAAGAAGGCACCAAATGGGGAGCTTTTAGTACTATATCTTATTGATAATGGGGCAATGGACGCAGATGCTAGTTTATACAATCAGCTTCTGAAGAAATGTACGGAATGGAAGCGACTGAAAGAAGGCAGAGTGGTTCATGAACACTTCTTGAGGTCGAGGTTTAGTCATTATACTGTTCCGAATAACACGTTGATTAATATGTATGCGAAGTGTGAGAGTATGGGTGATGCTCGCAAGGTGTTTGATGAAATGCCTGAAAGAGATATGGTTTCTTGGACTGCGTTGATTACTGGGTATTCGCAGAATGAGGATGCTAAGGAGGGGTTGGTTTTGTTTACTGAGATGTTGAGGTTTGGGTTTATGCCGAATCAGTTTACGTTTGGGAGTGTTCTTAAGGCTGCTGGAGCGTTGGAGAGTGGCGGTACGGGTAGGCAATTACATGGGGGATGTGTGAAGTGTGGATATGAAGAGAATGTTTATGTTGGGAGTGCTCTTGTGGATATGTATACAAGGTGTGGACTAATGGATGAAGGGAAGATTGTGTTTGACAAGTTAAGTTGCAAGAATGAGGTTTCGTGGAATGGTTTGATTGCTGGGCATGCGAGGAAAGGTGAGGGAGAAATTGCTCTGAAGCTTTTCTGTGAGATGAAAAGAGGCGGTTTTCAGCCAACCCACTTTACATTTTCTAGTGTTTATGCAGCCTGTGCAAACATTGGAGCTCTAGAGCCCGGGAAATGGGTGCATGTTCATATGATCAAATCAGGATTGGAACTTATTGCTTTTATTGGTAATACTCTGCTTGATATGTATGCTAAGTCTGGTAGCATTGATGATGCCCGAAAGGTTTTTGATCGGTTAGTGAAAAAGGATGTGGTCTCTTGGAACTCGATGCTTACCGCCTATGCTCAGCATGGACTTGGAAAAGAAACCGTAGAGTGCTTTGAGGAAATGCGTAGGATAGGACCTGAACCTAATGAAGTGACTTTTCTTTGTGCTCTTACAGCTTGCAGTCATGCTGGGCTTCTAGACAACGGAATGCATTATTTTGAATTGATGAAGAAATTTAAAATAGAACCTAATATTTCACATTATGTTACCATTGTTGATCTACTTGGTCGATCAGGTCAACTTGACCGTGCTGAAAAGTTCATTAATGAAATGCCAATTGAACCAAATGCAGCCGTTTGGAAAGCTTTGCTTGGAGCTTGTAGGATGCATAAAAATTTGGAGTTGGGTGTTTATGCAGCTGAACGTGTGTTTGAACTTGATCCACATGATTCAGGGCCACATATTTTGCTGTCCAACATCTATGCCTCTGCTGGTAGGAGAAGTGATGCTGCAAGAGTTAGAAAAATGATGAACCAGAGTGGAGTTAAGAAAGAACCTGCTTGTAGTTGGGTGGAGATTGAGAATGCTGTTCATATGTTTGTAGCAAATGATGATGCCCATCCACAGAGAGACGAGATCCGTAACATGTGGGAGAACATAACTGATAAAATTAAGGAAATTGGCTATGTTCCAGACACTAGCCACGTGCTTTGGTTTATGGATCAGCAGGAGAGGGAAGAGAGGTTGCAATACCATAGTGAACGACTTGCTTTAGCATTTGCACTTCTCAATTCTCCACCTGGGTCCCCTATCCGCATAAAGAAGAATATCAGAGTTTGTGGTGATTGCCATACTGCATTTAAGTTTGTTTCAAAGGTGGTAGACAGGGAAATCATCTTGAGAGACACTAATCGGTTCCATCATTTTCGCAATGGTTCTTGTTCCTGTGGAGACTACTGGTAGTGCTTAAATAATTCCCATATATGCAATGGTTAACTATCAAAGACTCATTTAAATTATCTGTGGTAACGTGAAATCATTCTGGACTTGACTATTATGTTGGACATTGTTGCAATTGGATGATGCATGTTTTCCTACCAAAATTGGTTGTTGGCTTATACACAAGCATCTTTTATATATGCAGTCATCCATCAAATGGATTAGAGGGCTTTTTGGCCTTAGAAGGCTGGTTTTGACTACTTTATTGCTTTCTAGCACATGGTTAGAACCAGGCTACTCGCATGGTCTCTGCCTCTCTGAATAGCACAGGAATGATAGCATAATGGCTAGAGGTTCTGGAAAATACTGGTGCCAATTGACAATGATTTTTGCACTTGTAGAAAATCAAGACCATCTTGCAGATTCTCTAGGGAAGCATCTAGGTATGAACTGAAGGGACCTTTATGCAGAAAGACAGTAAGTCTTTGATATTTTATCTACATTTCATGTTCTGAAACTGCAAATATTCATGTACTGACTGTGTACGTAGTTCCTACCATATGAAAGAAAATTTGTATTTTGTCCCTAAATTTTAAGTACCTTGAGTTCTACCTTCTGTGTTTTAAGAGCTTGTTACATTTTCTACTCCACATTTTCTCTTCATGCTCAGGACAGCTACACCTGTCTTGTTATGTACAATCTTTTATGTAATAGCGGATATGATTGCTTCATGTTCGAATTTCTAATAACATGGGTCGAACAACAGTTCTTAAAAAGCGTACATTTGCTCAGAGATCAATCAGAAACTTAAAGTGAAAAGGCCACTTCATTTTTCTGTCTTGTTTATATCTGGGTTTTATGCTGGGTTGGTTCCTCATTAATGACGTAAAAGTAATGTTACTTGATGCCGCATACTGACATTTATGGTTTTACCTGTCAAAATAAACAGAAATGAGCTAATGCTTCTCTCTTGAACTTCAGGAACAATACAGTTGAAGTAGACCTTGATAATGGGGTAGCAGTATAGCAATGCAACTCAGAAATGCTGAAAACCTTCTCAAATTCCTCTGGGATGTGTAGGTAGTCAAAGCCTTGAGAATGGTACAAGAGTATGGATCCATGAAGAAACTATGGCAGAGGCCAAAAGATTCTGGAAATAATTCCATAGCACATGGTGAAGCAGACGAAAGTTGAGAATCTTGATTGAAAATGTGAGACTGCAGTGTAATGAGGGTAAGACAATCATCTTGGACCCCGAACTTTGAATTAGGTCAAAGATTTCTGGTTCATTTAACCCTTGTTACTGGGCTGAATGTCACAGAGAACTTAAGATTCTAATGTCAGCAAGTAGAAAGCACCAGTAAGTTCTCGATTCTCTGTCTTTAATCATTGTACTTTCCAATTACTTTCCCTCAAAAGAAAACAAAAACATCGAGATCTATTCTGTGAGAACTTTTTTTATATATTCCTTCTCCTTCCACCTCTCCGTTTCCTTCACATTCAATTAGTTTACTCTGCTCGATAAGTTCCAGATCATCTTTATTAGTCATTATAATAGCATTTGTATCAAATGAAAACAGGACAGCTTGGATTCAGAGAACTATAGTTACAGGTGTAGGCTAATGCGACTATGATTTGATCATCTCAATTATGCTTTCCTGGATTATATCATATGCATTTTGAACGGGGACTGTGTTTTGTTGATCTAGATGCAGACCAGATTGAAGGATGTGGCGAAGAAGATAAGATCTTTCACCAGATCGTGTCAAAGAAGCTTTTAACTGAAGTACTTGCAGTGAGAAAGCAAGAAATGTTGTAGACTAACTCAGTCAAGGGATGTCCTTCTTCGCTCCAGCCAGAAATTGCTGAAACCTAGCATGCTCCTGTGAAGCTTTCCAATAAGAACCTTTATTGTTGTTTGAATTCGACGTGGTGGCCAGGGGCAAAGCAATCCTTACCCCAGGGGTTTCACGTGACACTCGTTCACTGGAAAATTATATTATATAGATAGGTCAATTTTTTGTTCATAGTTCTGATAACATGATGATTTAGTATAATTTAAGAGTAATCCAACATGACAAATTTGTTGAATGTAGTATGAAGTCGTACAAATCTATCATGACATTTCTAAAATATAATTCTTCCTTTTATAGCTTCCGATATGATTTGTAAATATATATTGAAGTCATATTGGTTTGTCATGACTTGCATAACATAATTATAAAATATACGTATCCTTATTCCTCTATTTGTTTATAACTTTGAATTCATAATAATCCAATATATTTTGTGAATAATCCAATTTACATTTGATATAACATAAAGTTTGTTCAAACGTAATCACAACTCCATCAAGGGACCTGTTCTGTTCTCTACAGAGAACTCCTAAACTCCATGAATGCAAGACAAGCTCAAACTCTGCGTGTATTCGATTGCCTTACGCCCAACACCATTTTAAGCCTCATTTCAAGATCATCATCGCTCTCCCAAACGCAGCAAGTTCATGCTCATATCCTCAAAACTGGCCAGTCCAATGATACCCATTTCACCAACAAGCTCCTTTCCCTGTACGCCAACTTCAACTGCTTTGCTAATGCAGAATCTCTTCTTCACTCGCTTCCCAACCCCAATATATTCTCTTTCAAATCTCTCATTCACGCTTCTTCAAAATCTAATCTTTTTAGTTACACCCTTGTTTTATTTTCTCGGTTACTATCAGCGTATATTTTACCTGATGTACATGTACTTCCTAGTGCTATTAAAGCGTGTGCTGGGTTATCGGCGTCGGAAGTTGGGAAACAAGTTCATGGGTATGGTTTAACAACTGGGTTGGCGTTGGATTCTTTTGTTGAAGCTTCTTTAGTTCATATGTATGTGAAATGTGATCAGTTGAAATGTGCACGTAAGGTGTTTGATAAAATGCTTGAACCGGATGTGGTTTCGTGGAGTGCTTTAACTGGTGGTTATGCGAAGAAAGGGGATGTTGTTAATGCTAAAATGGTTTTTGATGAAGGTGGGAAGTTGGGTATTGAGCCGAATCTTGTTTCGTGGAATGGGATGATTGCGGGGTTTAATCAGAGTGGATGTTATTTGGAGGCGGTTTTGATGTTTCAGAGGATGAATTCGGACAGGTTTAGGAGTGATGGGACGAGTATTTCGAGTGTTCTTCCTGCAGTAAGTGACTTGGAGGATCTCAAGATGGGTGTTCAAGTTCATAGTCATGTGATTAAAATGGGTTTTGAGTCTGATAACTGTATTATCAGCGCGTTAATTGATATGTATGGGAAGTGTAGGTGTACTTCGGAGATGTCACGAGTGTTTGAAGGGGCGGAGGAAATAGATTTGGGTGGTTTTAATGCTTTGGTTGCTGGGCTATCGCGGAATGGTCTTGTTGATGAGGCTTTTAAAGTTTTCAAAAAGTTTAAGCTCAAAGTGAAGGAATTGAATGTGGTCTCGTGGACTTCGATGATTTCTTCCTGCTCACAACATGGCAAAGACCTTGAAGCGCTAGAGATTTTTAGAGAAATGCAGTTGGCTAGGGTGAGGCCTAACTCTGTAACTATTTCTTGTTTGCTTCCCGCATGTGGCAATATTGCAGCACTAGTACATGGAAAGGCAACACATTGCTTCTCTTTGAGAAATTGGTTTTCAGATGATGTCTATGTCAGTAGTGCATTAATCGATATGTATTCCAATTGTGGAAGGATTCAGTTGGCTCGCATCATTTTTGACAGGATGCCAGTACGTAATTTGGTTTGTTGGAATGCAATGACCAGTGGATACGCAATGCATGGAAAGGCTAAGGAAGCTATTGAAATCTTTGACTTAATGCAAAGAAGTGGGCAGAAACCTGACTTCATTAGTTTCACGAGCGTTTTATCTGCTTGCAGTCAAGCAGGCCTTACAGAACAAGGGCAACATTACTTCGATTCTATGTCTAGAATTCATGGACTTGAGGCCAGAGTGGAGCACTATGCTTGTATGGTCAGCCTTCTTGGTCGCACAGGAAAGCTTAAAGAAGCCTATGATATGATTTCCACAATGCCAATTGAACCAGATGCATGTGTCTGGGGTGCTTTACTGAGTTCTTGTAGAACACATCGTATTATGAGTTTGGGTGAGATTGCTGCTAATAAACTATTTGAACTTGAACCCAAGAATCCTGGAAACTACATTTTACTATCCAATATTTATGCTTCTAACAACAGATGGAATGAAGTAGACAAGGTAAGGGACATGATGAAACATGTGGGCTTGAGTAAAAATCCTGGATGTAGTTGGATTGAAATTAAAAACAAAGTGCACATGCTATTAGCAGGAGATGATTTACATCCTCAGATGCCACAGATTATGGAAAAGTTGCGAAAATTAAGCATGGACATGAAGAATTCAGGTGTTTCACATGATACAGAATTTGTTTTGCAAGATGTTGAAGAACAGGACAAGGAGTTGATCTTGTGTGGGCATAGTGAGAAGTTGGCTGTAGTTTTAGGAATTTTGAACACTAACCCAGGGACTCCTCTAAGAGTCATTAAGAACCTTAGAATTTGTGGGGACTGCCATACCTTTATCAAATTCATCTCCAGCTTTGAAGGGAGAGAAATTTATGTTAGAGACGCAAACCGTTATCATCATTTCAATGAAGGTGTCTGCTCATGTGGAGATTATTGGTGATTGAGATTTGTAATCTTGAGAAGTTCCTCAAGCACTGAGAGTACCCGAAGCAGGATGTTAGTGAATCCAGTTGCGGCAGGATGCAACAGAACCAGTTGCATTTGTACAAAAATGGAACTGAGCAGCCAAGTTCAACCCTGGTGTCTAAATCTAACAATCCAAGCAGTTGTAATCAACTCTACTTTCATAATCTCATCCAAATTGGCTTGGTTAATCTCTGATGCCCAGAGTCCTTTCCTTTCATAGCAATTGTCGCCTTGGTTTGTTCAATGGAGAAAGTTGAAAAACCTTGGCTGTCATCAAATTCATTTCCTGCTTTGAAGGGACAGAGTTTTTGTTAGAGAACCATTTTCATCACTGTCTTGATGGTATGTGTCCACTTGGGGATTCTTGGTGATTACAACAACAACATACCTAGTGTTGTCCCATAAAATGTGGTCTGAGAAGGGTAGAGTGACAGTAATTTGAGCATTTGACAGCACCTGGAAGCTGGATCTGTGAATCCAAAATGTGGGGTGGATACACCAGGACTGTCGCGTTTATGGGAGATTGGAACTCATCAGCCAAGTCTTATTCCAAATGCGAAAATCTTACATCCAAGCACTTGTAACCAGCCTACTTTTAATGATATTATTTGTAAGTTCTTATCAGCCATTTTTAATAACATCAAGCACTTCTAATGCCATTTTTCTTATAAAAACAAGAAATTTTACTTGTTTAACCCCTGATGCATAAAGTTTAATGATCTTCATTCTTCTGAATTGTTTGTTGAGAAAGTTGACAGCTTAAATATTCTTCTTATTAATCTAGTCTTCTGTGCTTCTTAGGGATGATTTACAGGGTTGCAAGTCATTTCTCCCTCTGTGTAGATTCTTTGCAAGGTGCAACACACTCCCTCCTTTTTCTTTTTGATTTTTAACAAGGACTAGCTTTAAAAGAATACAAGTCATTAAAGATTACATAAATGGTAAGGCTTTTAAAAGCTAAACCATTCAGTTAGTAAAGTAGTCAGAAGTCTCAAAATCAAACAATGAAGGGCTTTATCTGCAAATAATCAGGAAAAAAAAAACTAACAAGTGTACTCATGAAGAATTTTAGGCATCTAAGGGTAGTGATCAATAAAGCGGGCAAGAATTATAAGATCGTTAGGCGAAAAAATACTAGGTGATTTATTCTCATAGATAGCATGCATGTACCACATAGAATTAGTCAGTGTTGGTGAGAGATAACAAAGTACTTATAAATAAGTCGAGATGCGTGCAAAGCTTGACCACTACAATTATTAAAAAAGAAGATGGTGAGCTTTTTGCACGAGTAAATGCACGGAAACTTTAACTTGATACTGTTGGTCGAATAACTTCCACTGTATGGTAGATTGGATTTGAAGTAAAGAAACCATGGTCATGAGAATCTTCCAAAGTAAAATTGACATAACGTCTGAAATAAAACATATTACACGTGATTCACAGCAATGATAAGAGAAACAAAAACTAGCCAGTATTTCAATTCTTAGTTTTGTCTTAATTCTCAAAGATATCTACCTATCTATCCAATTCAACTTTTTAAGTTCCGGTCCCAAGCCCGCACAATAGACGTGCAATTCTATCTCGTGATTGAAATCATGAGATAAAATCAGCGTTTGAATATGAAGTCCATTACAAAAGTACTGTTTAAATGTTAGATCAATACAAACTTAGCTAAGAAGAAACACAATAGAACAATAGGGAACCATAGACAATACCAATATTGAGACTAAGATTTAGGCATTGGTGTTACACTTGCATTAAGGTTTGATAGATGTCCTTAAAACTTGTCCATGATTATATGTATATATACAATACTCTTATGTATTTATGCTTGAAGGAAGTAGATACTCTATTATGGTAAAAGCATCATATATACTGAATTGGATTCCATCACCTCTCACAACAATTAGTAAATCTACATTATTGACTTCCCAAGTGTTTCAGATTGCCCAAGTTACAGCATTCCCACTAGAAAGAAAACAGGACTAAAAATACAAACATTCTACCTAGATTCACTAGCATGAGTTTCAGAGCCTCTCAAGAACGATCGTCGCCACCATATCTGGAATGATTTGCTAAGGTTAGGGCATTCAGTACCATGCTTTGAGAAACACTTGAACCAATCCATAAACAGAATATATTGTTCCTTCAAAGGAAGAGTAAGGAGTGCTTGACCCATCGCTTCCTCCAGTGCCTTCATGTCTAGGCCTTTTTTACATCTCTGTAACCATCCAAAGTCCAATAGCATTGGTCTAAACCATGTCTGAAGAAGCCCCGACCTTGCTTCAGAGCGGCAATGCATTTTCCCAGTGCCCATTGCTATGAATAGCATAGCTGTCACCCGGCTAAGCTCGTATCTGACCAATGGAGATGTGCATTTATGCATTGCAAGCAACTGACTTTGTTTGGTCCATATATCCACCAAGTCCTCCGCCATCTGGTGATCGAGCAAAATTTCAAGCAGCCATATGATGTTGTCAACCTGCTTAGATATGCGGTCAATCAGGGTCCGGTCTTCTTTCTTAGCCAATTTTACAGATGGACTCGTAGCAGTTGCCTCCTCAAGCAAACTAACAAGTGAACTTATACAAGATAGGCATATTGCAAATATATCCACCTTGTTCAGATCAGAGCAGTCCTTTTCATAGACTGAGCTTTTGCACAGGAGACCCTTGACTAAGGATTTTAGCTCGTTTCTTGAATTGGCATCAACGCAGGTGGTCACAGACCAAACAAGCTGCTTAGACAAAGTCTGTTGGGAATCTGTCATATCTAGAGCATAGAGTCTGGCCGAAATGTCTCTAGCTGTTTCATGATCAAACTTCATTTTATTAAACAATCTTCTCAATTTCTCTTCCTCTTCCTCAGTCCAAGGAACAGCTTCAAGGTACTTCAAACACGATAAAACACTCCGGTTGAATTTGATTCCAGCTGATACCTAAACATTAACCAGGGATAGCATGAAACCACCAAGACAAGTTGAAGATAGGGGAGAGAGAGAAGTCAAATACTAGCCAAACAACAAGGGGTGTATTTTATTGGTAGTGTGTATAAGAACAGTGCTGAATAGACCAATAGGGTGTATTAGTAATACTAGAATTTTCTTATCCACTGTTTGGTTTCGTGTATTACGAGTAGTTCTGTCTTTACCCATGTTTATCCATGTATTAATAATAGCCCATGTATTGCTAGTACCATGGTTTGATATGTATTAGTTATACACCCTATAATACTGAATAGTGTGTATACCTAATATATATATTAGTTATACATAGGCTCAAAATCGTACCAAACAAAAGATCAAATAATACCATAACTAATACATATGGTTAGACTTTCTAATGCATCCTGCCAATTGATCCCATAGAGTTCATCACACAGTGAACATTTTTCCTTTCATGGAAGATGTAAGGTCAAATTTCTCAATTAAATAAAAGAGGATCTTCAATATATGCACAACAATTCAGTACCCTTAGAAGATGGGGACGAAAAAGCTTAAACTGGCAACCCAGCCGCCGTGTAAAACCAATGGTGGAACAAGGAAAAAGAGACCCGAAACTCCATGCAGATAAGAACAATTACAAAACAAAGACACTCAGCAGAAGCGGACCCTCTTTCACATTAAATTCAGTAACAGAAATAGCAACCTGCAGCAGTTTTTAATACTTAAAACTAATTCAGCAGAAAAATTAGTAGAATGCAAAACTTGACCAGAGGACTGATTTGATAGGCATTTAGAAGACTAAAGAAACAAAAGGATGCACATGCATTCTGGGAAAACATACCAACCAAAAGTGTTTACAGGTTTTACTGGCCACAAGGCAAAGCTTTTTCCTACATGACATAACTTAGCAGTTCCATTATAACAAATACTTAGAAATTAGAGAAAATTATTACAATTTTTTTCTCCAAGTTAGAGAAAAGTTGAATAAGTTTTTGCTTCCACAATTAGGAAAACGGAGATTCACTCACTTCCAATCCTTTTCTTTATTTTTCATTCCTAGATGAACAACATTACCAGATTTTGCATAACTAAAACAGAAAATAATGCTAATTTCTATTTCATTGCAGTTAATCTTTTCTGAATTTATTCGATAATTAATCTTCCTTTGTCCATTTATTCTTTATTTCCTTGTGGGGGATGGATGAGAGGTTTTGGTGTTTATCCTTTGACCAATTTGTATATATTTGGTCTACTCCATTTCTTGGTAAATTTAAGTGAATGAACAGTACACAGACACAATTGAGACTGCATTTAACACGACATAAATCAGAATCCAATAGCATCATTCTCTTTGTACAATAATGGTCCCTATATCAGATAAATTTCACCTCTTGCAAAGATAATAGAGGTCCATTGTAGCTCTCTCTATGTACCAAGAAAGTCAACAGTGCAAGTCGGTTTGAAGCAACTTGATAAAAAACTTGGAGATGGATAAGAAGATAAGGAAATATGGGTAGTAACCAAGCCACAGCAAAGAAAAAAGAGTCATCCAAGAAATGAAGTGAAACTTTTATACTTGTATACCAGGGCATAATAGAAAAGTAACATTGGGAAGAGCAGGAGGTTCTTGGAGTTCTGGGAGTAGAAAGTTAGAAAGATCCACATCAAATACAAAAGTTAAGGGTTTTTTTGCAGGCATCAATTACGGAGAACAAACTTGTTCCACTGTTTGGTAAAGCTCTGGCCATTTCAGGCACCTTAGTATGCATCCTGAAAGCTACGGAACTATAGAGCTTCATGAGATTTTGAAAGGTTGGAGATATCAGGAAGAATTTAGCTGGATGATGAAAAGAATACAGCAAAGCAGACATGTTAGACGGCAGCATTATATCACACTGAGTAACTGAGGTTGCACCACCTTAAGAGCTTTGCAACTTTCATTGGGCAATTAGAAATTTGTTCAAGAATAAAGAAGAGGAAGTTCACTATAGAACTTTCCCTATAAGAGAATGGTCCCAGCCAAACACTAGACTTAATATTAAGAACACTGAATTAGCCTTGTACCATAAATACACTGGAAAGAACCTTTGGGGTTTCAAGGGACCAGCAGTGCAAGAATTAACCTCGGTAAACTGAACCAACCATGCAATTTCTAATGAGTCTATGTGGTTGTTCCAACCTTAGCAGCTTATCTAATAAGCCTTCAAGCATGGAATATAAGATGCCAACTTCTTCAAGTTCTCTACATATTCTTCTATATTTGATAAAACATATGGGATGTTCCATATTCTTAGATGAACAAGTAATCATTTAAGAATAACCGTGCTATTTCCAATTGTTCTGCTAAGGTCTGTGTGCCTAATTAGTGTTCAAACATGGAATATATGTCGCCAATTTCATCACGAGTTCTCTACATACTATTCACATTGCTTAAAAACATGTGAGAAGTTCCACAGTCTCAAATAAACAAGTACTAATTCATTCAGGAATCACCATCAATGCACCCCAATACCTAATAGTCAATTGACAAATATTCAGTTTTTTAAGTAACTCAACTACCTCCTCTGTCCCAAATTAACTAACCTATATTGACTTGCCAAATTTGACAACCAAATTATCCATATTCTATTTCACCTTTTCGGAAACAAAGCTTAATTAATTCACAGCATTTTCATCTTAGTGTAATAAGAACCTATTAATGCTTTCCAAATAAAAAGAGTTGGGACACTTGAAATAATTGATGAAGTAGTAAAAATTATAGATCTTCAGAAGATTACCTCGAGAAGATCAATGGCGCGATAAGCACCGACCCTGAGAAGTTTCCGAGGAATATCATCCTCAAACATAAGCTCAATTGTATCGCGAAAAACACCTAAATTCTCCACATCAGGCACCTCTATCCTACACAAACCCCTCGAATTTTTCCGATAGTCAGCAATCAAATCAGCAAAAACAGAACTATTGGTACTAAGAACCTCAGAGCTAAGCTCCAACACTAAACCACCACCATTCTTTCCCTTCAGATTCAACCTCACATCAAAGATCCCCAAACTACAATCATCCCTAACTCCAACCCCACCACTAGCTTGCTGCTCACAATCAACCGGAGTCGGCGACTTGGGTATCTCAGGGAAACTAACCGGGCCGGTCGGTTTTAGGGTTTCGTCGATAGAATCAATCGGAGAGACCCGACCCGGTGAGAGGATCCGACGTGGGTCAATTCGGGTCAGTTTGGAGGGGTTTTGAGGAGAATTAGGGAAAGAAGATAAGGAATTGGAAGAAGACTTCGTGGGTACTTCCGGTTTTAGAAAAGATTGGGTCTTCTTGGGATTTTGAGCCGGAACTACAGCTGGGTTCTCCGGACTATGTGGTGGTACAGTAAATGAGCAACACCAAGCCCGGCGATGATGTGACGGCGGTTCACGGCGGCGATTGTGGTGGTGAGGTTGAGATTTCAGGCGCGTTGGGTCGTGCATTTCGAGGGTAAAAAGCTTAAAAGATACAGAAGTACAGTATGTATGTTTGAAACTTTGAATGGTTCAAGAACTACACAGTCTACAGAGTACTCAGTTTGATCCGATATGTAGAAATGTGGAAACTTTACATTTCTTGGGAAATGGGCGTAACCATGTTCTTCTCTAGGGCGAAGAATTGGTGGGGAAGAGATTCTGATGCTTTGTGAAGCTGACGGCAAAAGCAACAGTATAGTTACTGGCAAAGTGAGCTGTGAAATTGAATTTATTTTTTTCCTTTTTTCTAATGCACTAAGCCGTCACTATGTGCAGAATCGAAGAAGAGCCAAACCAACAATAAATTATTGTATATCATCTTATCTTGCATTTACAAGAGCTATTTTTATAGTTCAAATACATGACCTCTTGATTACGTGATAATAACTTTACAGTTAAAAAATTTCCTTCCAGCTTATCCAAAATAAGTTGGAAGAGATGTTTAAGCCGTACGGAGTTCGAAAAAATCTGAATTATTAAGAAATTATTGTATACTATCTTATCTTGCATTTACGAGAGCTATTTTTATAACTTAAGTGCATGACCTCTTAATTAGATGATAATAATTTTACCTCTAAAAGTCTCCGTCCAACTTGGCAATAAAGTTTAAAAGTAAAATGAAAATTTTGATCTTAAATATTTTTTTATCATTGTTGTAATTATAAATCATATTATTAAAGATATAAAAAAAAAATTCATGTTAAGTCATTTGAAAAATAATATTTTTTTAAAAAATGAACAAAAAAAGAAGAAGTGCAAAAAAATTGAGATAAAAGGAAGTAAGTATTTATTTCTTTCATCTTCTAATAGAAAAAAAAAGGGAAAAGAAGATTTTGAATATTTATTTAATAAAGTAATTGACAGATCCACTTGTTGCCTTTTTGATTTTAAAGCCTAGTGGGTGCATAGTGAGTGGGAAGAAGACTATATTCTATTTTAGATTGGATGACAAATGAAATATCTCTAAGAAATAAATTAACAAAATACAATGAATAATATTTAAATAAATTAAAAAGAAAATTGTGTTTTCTTAATAATTATGATGTTTAAATTAATTTACGTACATCTTAATTAATTTGATAAGATATTTGTTATCTACTCCAACAAAATGTTAGCTTATATGTCTAAAGGGAAACATTCTCTTAAAAAAAAGGTGGCTTGGATGAATTTTCGATAAAATAAATGTTCCATACATTTGGATTATAATAAACTTTTGGTAAGTATAACCTTCATAAGTAGTGGTTTAACTTATTCACATAATCACGTTAGTATTTGGTCCTTTTGGAAGTAACTTTCATAAGTAGTGGTTTAACTTATTCACATTAGTATTTAAGAATAATATAAAATATAGTGTATTAGTTATGTTGAGATTTTTCTTATGTAGTGTTTGGTCTGATGTACTAAAAATATCATGCATTGCATAATTATTTCTTAAAAAATATTTTGTTTACGAAAATACCCTCCACAAATATAGTGGAAAGGACGTGAAAAAGTTTTTGAGGGACAATTGTGTTTTTAATCATGCTAATGCATACTGCACCCCCCGAGCCTACACCCTGGACGTGACCGGCACTCGAAGACCATTGCTGGCCTCAAGCAAACCCTTGGCCTGACTTACTAACTCAGCGAAAAACTCTATGCATATTTATAAAGATCAATAGCACATTACTCAACTTAACTAATGAAATAACTTAGAATGTTTAATAGTCAACATTCAACTTGGCCAAAATGGCAACTTAAGTCTTAACATATGAAATGAAAAGTAAAGACAATTTAATTCACTAACTGATTGTCTGACTGTCTATGAAGCCTCTAAACAACTGAGATGGATGTCGGGACAAGCCCGCGACATCCTAATGAACTAATACTAAAACTGAAAACAATGTGAAGGAGTCCTCTGGAATGCAAAGAGGCTCACCAACATACTCTGAACTGCTCACTGGATCAACGAATGCACCGGATGTCGATCCTAGTTACCTGTGTCTGCATCATAAGACGATGCAGGTCAACTGACATCAGTACATTGAATGTAAGAGTATGCGAGATGGAATGCTAAAACAACATAGGCTCGAAAGAGATTATGAAAGAAACACCTACCTTGGCTCTTCTCAACTCTTGAATACTTAAATAAACTCATTTCATTATAAAGCAGTTTAAAACAAGTGCAATATGGCGAAAAACCGTTGAAAACATACTGTCAATTCATAATCATAATATCAAAAAAAGACAAAGCATGCTCCCTCTCAAAGTCTACTTGTGCAATGCATGAATGAAGTCTCATACCCCCATTCACAGTAAGCAGAACCCTTTAAGGAACCATGCTACTATTGTTGTAGGAGTTTCTCTAACCGACAACCATCACTTAAGAACTATAGTGATGATACAACGCTTTACCTCACGCTGCCGAGGCCCATCCTATACCTTGCCGTGATATAGGAAGCTAACTCACTAAGTGGATCCACTAGTCTATGCCAAAGGATTCATATAAAAAGTATAACCCTTTTATACCCATGATGGCTACATGGTTTATGGGGGCTGTGAGTTATCTGAACTCTCCCCCATATCGGTGCTCAATACTACTCCCAAAATATACTAGCTCTTTATGTTTTAAAAACATACTTCTTCTGTGATTTGAGATTAGTGTTAAAAAACATAGCTCAAAGGCCATCTCAAAAATCTCAGTTTCCATGCTTGCTTCATTTAGAAAGTTATTTCTCTTTTCTAAAAACTAGCCCGAAGGCTCTTTGAAAATGTCAATTTTCCGTTCTTATTTTAATGTGAAAACATTTTAAATCTTTTTGGGAATACTTAGTCCTCATATACTTTTGAAGAAATGAACTCCAATCTTTACTCTTTACTTTTTTTACTTTTTTTTTACTCAACTTGAACTGTAAGTCTTAAAACAAAGTTAAAAGCATTTGCAAAAGACTTCTTGAAAAAACTCGAAGCACTTCCTAAACTTGGCTCTTAACTTTCCTTGAATTTGAATTTATGGATTCAAGGTTATGATTCATGTGTTTTGGATGATTTCTAGATGTTTAGAAGTTATTTAGAGTAGTTAGAATCAATAGGAAGTGTTAATACACTTTAGAAGGACTTAAATAGGCTAAACGACGAAAACTGGTGAAAAACGACGATTTGGGTGCATCCTGGGCGCGCCGCGCCAGCCCCAACTTACTGGGGCTCAAATATGGCGCGCCGCCCCTGCCTGCCTGGCGCTGTGGGGGCACGTCGCGCCAGCCTCCCTTCAGGCAAAATTCTGACGAGCTATGATCTCGGTTTCTGATCCTAAATCGTTTTAATTCAATTCTTTTTCTCAAATTCACTTTAGATTCATGTACCCAAATCATAAATACAAAAGCTAACCCAACAACTTAAAGAAACAACACTTAATCATCAAGAAATTCCTTAATCCCAACTCATGTTCAAGAACGAAATCAATTCAAGAACAACTATCGAGAACATCAAATTCTCAATCTTTTAAGGACGAAAATACGCTTAATTAAACATGCTTGGCGCGTGGGTGAACTAACCCAACACTATGTGATCTCACATACCTCTTAGGGATCAAACCCATGGCGAAAAACCGCTACAACACGCAAGGATCTCGACGGACGCTTGATCCTCTCCTCTTTTCTCTTATTTTCTCTTCTTGAACTCTCAACTAAAACCCTAGGCTAATTTTAGGACTACAAAACTGAACCGAATAGGATTAGACCCTAAAATATTACTAAAAATGAATTAAATCTGATTGGGTAAGGAAAAGACCAAAATATCCCACACTATTTTCGGCTCACTTTCCTTAACTTGACAGCCTAACTTCAAAAGGCCATATCTCACTCATCCAAACTCGAAACTTAGCAAACTCGGTGGCGTTGGAAAGATAATTCAAAGATCTTTCCTAAGGTACATGGTAGCACACGTAACACACCCTGATCTAGGAGTTATGGTCGTTTGAAGTTGACCCAAAACTCATACTTAGCTTAACTTGCAAAATTTCAGATTTTGCTATTTCTAATTTAGTTCTTTTTCGAACTCAAGGTGCTACATCTAGTGAACTTAAGAAATTTTAATTCCTCGGTAAAATCCTACTCACAACGAAGGATGGTTTAAGTCTTAGCTCAAAAAATTTCTGGGGTGTTACACATACATTAGAACTCATTGCATTGCTAATTAATGCGTAGAAATATATGGTATTGCGTATTAATACACTCCTCAATACACAATATATATAGTGTATCACTAATGCAAACATTAGTTCAACATAAGTTGAAGAAGTGTACCTAACAAGGTAAGTATTAGTAATACATAATGCTAATGCATGCATTATTTTTTTCAATACACTATACCAAATTATCTCTTAATGTCATAGGAGAATCTTTGAAGCATAAGTTCAAATAACAAATTTTCGAAATTGTTACTAGTTTTAATGAGTGATGTTTTAAAAAAATTAGTATATCATTGAGAAGTTCATATCTTGAATTTGAGGATATATTTGTGCCGATTTGAAGTGAATTTGATGGATTTTTCAAAGAAAATTTAAAGGCGAAAGTTGAACAATTTATTGAAACTGCCTAGTGACGGTATGTGTTGATACAATTAGGTTGAGCAAATAGATACAATTGATATAAAGCGAAAAGATACAAAACAAACAGATACAACACTATGAATCGTAATTACACAAACTATCACTATATCTGATAATTAGACCTCAAACTATCATTGTTGCTAACTTTTAAATATTTTCAAGACTACAACATTTCTTGGCCCAATTTATATTCTTAGTCCAAAACAACCTCAACATTGGGCCTAGTTTGACTTTTCTTTCATCAGCCCAAAAGCTCCCCAATTGTCTGCGGTCTCCGATCAAACTACCAAGGCAAAAACCCTGTGAGTTAAACTCCCTCTTCGTGGCCTTTCTTCTTCCCTACACACATGGCTTCATCGCCACCATTTCTACGTCCATCTCTGTCATAAACCCATTTTTCTTCTCTTACACATGCGTACAATATTGATAGATGGACGTAAGAAGATTGAAAATTCCCAAAACCATTGCTATATTTTCACATATCAAACGCCCTTTAACTTGTGTGATTTATACTGCTTCTTCAGATCAAATCAGTGAACCATTACAGAAAGCGCAATCAAATAAGCCTAACCCCAGCTCAGAAAAGAAACAGAAAAACGGATTAGATTTGAATTTGCGGAAGTGGGTTGTTTCAGTTCTTTCAAACCCACCTGTAGATTCGTTAAAGATTAAAGATTTACTGACCCTTTTGACTCCTCAGCAGTTTGATGCTATTTTCTTGGAAATTTATTCGTCTTTGAAACCATTGAATGTTTTGAAATTCTTTCACGTAGCGTCTGGTAATTGTGGTTTTAGTTTTAGTGTTAGATCTTATTGTACTTTGCTTCGTTTGCTTGTTGCTTCGAATCATGATGTTCCAGCTAGGTTGCTTTTGATTAGGTTAATTGATGGGAAACTACCTGCATTGTTTGATACTTCACAACAAAAACATGTAGAGGTTGCTGTTTCGTTGGCGGAGTTAAGTGGTGTGTCGGATTTTGGTGTAGCTGTTAGGACTTTTGATCTTTTGCTTCATTTGTGTTGTACTCAATTCAAAAATGTTGGTTTTGATGCTGCATTGGATGTGTTCAGGTCGTTGGCAAGTAGGGGGGTGTATCCCTCTTTGAAAACTTGTAACTTTCTGTTGAGCTCTCTTGTGAAAGAGAATGAGCTTTGGAAGAGTTATGAGGTTTTTGGGATTCTGAAGGATGGTGTTGAACCAGATGTTTACTTGTTTAGCACCGCGATCAATGCTTTCTGTAAAGGAGGGAAGGTGGAGGAGGCAAAGGAGTTATTTCGGAAGATGGAAAACATGGGTATTGTGCCAAATGTTGTCACTTATAATAACCTTATTCATGGGCTTTGCAAGAATTGTAATTTAGAAGATGCATTCCTTCTGAAGGAAGAAATGATATTAAATGGTGTAAACCCAAGTATTGTCACGTATAGCATGCTTATTAATTGTCTGATGAAACTTGAGAAATTTGATGAAGCTGATTGTGTGTTGAAAGAAATGTCAAACAAGGGGATTGATCCGAACGATGTGTTGTATAATACCATCATTAATGGTTATTGCTCAGCAGGAAATATTCAGAAAGCTCTAAAGGTAAGGAATGAAATGCTAACAAAAGGAATTCTCCCCAACTCAGCTACTTACAATTCACTGATCAAAGGTTTCTGCAAGGTAAATCAAGCAAGTCAAGCTGAAGAATTCTTAGAAGAGATGTTATTACATGGATTGGGTGTAAATCCTGGTTCATTCAGTAATGTTATCCTTGTACTGTGCATGAATTCTAGATTTGTTGCTGCACTACGGTTTGTTAAGGAAATGATATTAAGGCGTTTGAGGCCAAATGATGGGTTGCTGACCACATTAATTAGTGGGCTTTGCAAGGAAGGAAAGCATTCAGAGGCAGTTGAGCTCTGGCATATGCTACTAATGAAAGGGCTCACTGCCAATACAGTGACCTCAAATGCTCTAATTCACGGTCTTTGTGAAGCTGGTAACATACAAGAGGCTGTTCGGCTGTTGAAAACAATGCTAGAAAGTGGTGTTAAAATAGATAGCATGACTTATAACACTCTTATATGTGCATTTTGCAAAGAAGGAAACTTGGATGGCGCCTTTATGTTGAGAGAAGAAATGGTGAAGCAAGGAATCGCACCTGATGTTTCAACTTACAATGTGCTGCTACATGGGCTTGGTGAGAAGGGTAAAATAGATGAAGCTCTGTTGCTCTGGGATGAATGTCGAAGCAAGGGACTTGTCTGCGATATTTATACCTATGGTGCCTTAATTAATGGTTTGTGCAAAGCTGACCAACTTGAAAAGGGCAGGGACCTTTTCCATGAGATGCTCAGACAAGGCTTAGTCCCAAATTTAATTGTTTATAACACTCTTATTGGAGCTTTTTGTAGAAATGGAAATGTGAAAGAAGCCCTTAAACTTCGTGATGACATTAGAAGCAGAGGCATTCTACCAAATGTTGTCACTTATTCCTCTCTTATACATGGCATGAGCAAAATCGGGCTTATTGAAGATGCTGAGAACCTTATTGATGGGATGCGTAAGGAGGGAGTTCTACCTGATGTTGTTTGTTATACTGCATTGATAGGTGGATATTGTAAGTTAGGTCAGATGGATAAAGTGAGGAGCATTTTGCAGGAAATGTCATCACACAATATACAACCTAATAAAATAACTTATACAGTCATTATTGATGGGCATTGTCAAGCTGGTAAAGTTAAAGAAGCTAAGGAGTATTTCGCCGAGATGGTACAGAAGGGAAATACTCCTGATTCGGTCACCTATAACGTTTTGACAAAGGGGCTTTTAAAGGAAGGGGAAATAGAAGAAGCCTTTTCACTTTTAGATCATATTTCCCATACAGGAGTTGGTTTAGATGAAGTTACATATACTTCTTTAGTGAATTTACTTCCCCAGAGATCAGCAAGTGCAAACCAAGAATGAACTGACCTGGCACAAAGTTCACACTCATCTGGTTGGACTTTTTGCTACCTCACGTTTTTAACGCAACACAGCTATATACTTGCTTGAGTACAGTTGGACATTTGAAAAGCACGTATATCTGCCTGATTTTCTAATGACACAATGGAGTCGAGGCAAAGTCTGCACATTGGGTTAGATTATCATCTTTGAAACTTAATGATTCTTCTCATTATAGCCTGTTTTTGCTGATTCCTTCATGTTTTTGGAAAAAAAGGGTTGCATCAAAATGCTAAAACTCTTATATGTGATTTCTAAGAGATAGGGGCGTCATCCTAGTATTGGAGATTGAAATAATAGGTGCTTGCATTATCATCTTCAACCAGTTTCAGCATGTTGCCACAACCATCTGTTGTTGCTTTTTTGAACTTCTTGTGTCATCTTCTTGCATTGCCTTCAGTATTTATCTTTGATCGTATGATTTTACTTTTTCAATATACATTAGACAACCATGTCTCTTTATCTTTTTCATGTTTTCTTTCTGATCCATTTATCTGGGTAGTGATTTAGTGCTCTTGCATTGTCCTCAATATTAAGCAGTTGTCTTGGAACTTCAATGCTGATAGATTTGTGTCACACCTCAAACCAGCATATACATATAATATCATGCCATGCAATATTTTCCTCGTCCGTGGTCAGCCTTGACATGTAAAACGATGGCCAAATTAATAATTTTTGCGTCATATAGTCTTTTAAAGTTGTATGAGTTTTGATGGGGCTTTACAATTTGTTTCACAGTTCCAGTACCTGTCCTAAAAAGTCCCATTGTTTCATATTCTCGTGACTGATCTGTATTATACTTTCTCTTGAAATTTCTCATTGTCTATATCACTCTCATTCCCTCTTGGAGCTAACATGTACTGAATTTTCTTTTTTTGCCTTTTCTTTTGATTTCTAGAAATTGGTTCGTTATTGTGGGTCCAGATTTCTTCCTTGTGCTTTGAGTTAGTTGCAAATGCTGGGAAGATCAAGGATCCAAGCAGCTGGTGGATGGTTTTATGGTAATGTTTGTATGGTTGTCTAATACATGTAGTGTATTTTTTTCTGTGGCACCTCCTTAATTGTGTTTGTTTCTGTCATATGTTTTAGCTTTTCCTTACTGTTCTAGGAAAAGAATGACTTTCTAATTGAACCGATTTTCTAACGGTTCCTCCTCGTTTATGGAGCCAGTTTAACCCATTCAAGAATTAAGCTAAATAAACAGGAAACGTTCCATGTTTTATATTCTTAAACAATTTGTAGCTTGGACAAATTTTTGTTAGATTGGAAAT
This sequence comes from Solanum boliviense, assembly GCA_029582625.1. Classification (NCBI taxonomy): domain Eukaryota; kingdom Viridiplantae; phylum Streptophyta; class Magnoliopsida; order Solanales; family Solanaceae; genus Solanum; species Solanum boliviense. The sequence continues at coordinate 23,654 of JAJOOJ010003785.1, forward strand.
TCCTGATAGATTATGTTCCTTTTGACTTTTTATTGGAAAGAAAGAAGATGTCCTTAAATTACTGAAATTCTGCTTTTTCACTTTGAGAAATTGACCAAAGACCAAATTGCTTAGAGAAAAGTTGGCTTTCTTAGAGATGCAAACAAATTAGATGAAGGACGTGATAGGAAAGCACACCTCGACTAATTCCACAGGATACTTGCCACCTCCCACCAGCAACAAGTACCGGGTAACTCTATTCACCAAGGCTAGGACAGATGGGAAGAATCACCTATTTTTTTTTTTATCTCCACTGAGAATTGAACTTGAGACCGCATGGTTTTCAACCACTTCATTGACCACTAGGCCACAACCTTGGGATTTGGGTGCTCTTAATTAATATAAGGAGTTTTAGGAGTTGGGAACTTATTTTGCAGCTCCATAAATGGAAGCATATAGCTTTAAACAGGGGTGAAGATGGTATACATTAGGTTTTGAAAGGAAGGTAGTGTCAGCTTATAGGTTCTGTTCCAGATGCTGTGAATACCCAAGATGGATAAGGATTCTTGAGCTCTTTTCATCTATCATTTATATACTGGTATGGAAAAGGTCAACTTATGAAATTAAGGACAAATTGAATGTGGTGGCATATAATTTTCAAAATATAGGACATTCTAAAATTGTAGCCAACTATATTTTACTTTCAATTATTTCCATATAGTTGATTTGCAAGGGATCATGAGTCTTTTTTCGTTTAACTGTAAATCCTTAGTTTTTTTTAAAAACATAATTAAGATTCATAAGAGGTTTAAAATTGAAAGCTACTCGTGTTGGTGGAAGGTAGCAGATACCCTGTGGAATTTGTTGAAGTGCGTGGAAGCAAATCTGAACACCACGGTAATCAAAAAAAATTGAGAGCTACAGATTCCATATAAAGAACAACAAAAAATTTGAAAGCTACAGTATCGTCCCTTATAGATGACAATTTTTTTCAGCAGAACTCCTTTATTTTCAAATATTGAATTTTAGTTAAATTACTTGGACTAAGTAGTTCTTAAGCACCACTACTGGACATCTAGAGCACCACACAAGATAGCCGTCTTCACTTGGTTGTGTTTGCAAGGGGAATTATCTTGATAGCAGATAACTTAAGAAGGAGAAGATGCATTGTTGTGTGTTAGAAGTGCATGTGCAAGAAGCACGGAGAGGATGAGGACCTCCTTTTATTGCATGGTAATTTTGCATTAGAACTATTTATTGATGTATGCAACATTCTGCATCTTATGGGCGCTTCCTAGAACAGTAGCCAAGACAATGGTGAGGCAGAGATTAACAGAGTGGAAGTCATCCCCTTTCTGTTTTCTTGTCTCAGGAAGCAAGAAAGCGCAGAACCTTTATAGGGATCAAGAACCGATGTTGAGTGTCAAATGTTCTCTTTGTGATTTTCTTACGAGGATCTATATTCAATACACATCAAAGGATTTCTCCCCAAAAAAGAGAAGACTGCCCCTTGCTTTCTTTTGCTTTTTGGTGTAAAATGGAAATGCCAACTTACTGAGGGTTGGCTAGATTTTCGGGAGTCCTAGCATTATGATACCTTTATAAACTTATCATACAATCATGGTGAAGTATCAATGAATTCTCTAATTATCAGGAAAAAAAGATATAAAGGTTATGCATTTGAATGAAAGACTTCTGTGTATCCACTTTGACTAAAAGTGATATTTGATTTTGATTTGTAGACTAATGAAAATTTAGAAGTAGTGCAACCATGATCTCATGGTCTGAAAGTAAAGATAGGTCTATCAAATTGAAACTCAATGGAGATTTGCACTCAAAATTTCATTGAAAAACATAACCCACAATTTTCTCTTGATAATTGTTTTTCGTGTGTTGTCTTCACATCCTTGTTGATTGGTATTGGAAGGAAAATAACTAGTTTTTTTTTTCTTTTTTCCATAGGTTTGTATATTCCTCAAGCACTGCTTCTGATATACTTTTGTTTGTAGTGGAAGTTATTTTTTAAAATAGTTCTTCTTACTTAGACAAGCAACTACCTAAATCTCTAGATGTCCTGTTGTCAATTGTCATAGGTTGAAAACACATTGTGTGATCTGATCCTAATGCCTCAAACTTCTCCTGCCACAGGATAGCAGATAAGTCCAAGATTGCGCTGACCCCCTAACAGTCACCTTTGGTTGCTCTAAGCAACTCTATGCCCTTGTATGATGGAGCAGACTGTACTTGGAACTGCACTTGAAAAGCCAAAACCTACTTCAGCCACGGGGAGTGTTC
>JAJOOJ010003786.1:0-37208 GCA_029582625.1 Solanum boliviense
TATAATGAAGATTTCTTGGTCTGCAAATAATTCAGGTATAAAAAAAAGTGAATTTACATTCATGGTGACAGCTTCTACCAAAAATAAACTTTCAAAAAACAAAAATTAACATAACCAAACTAAATTGAGGAAGAACAACACATAAACATCCAAAAGATAAGAACTTTGACCACAAATCTTCACAATTTTACTTTGATTTGCAAAGAAATTAGAGCTAGGGCTCTGCTGATGTTGAGTGAAAATCGAGCAAATTGGGAAAAGAAAATACGACCCTACCCTTTTGTATTTTAATTTCTTCTTTTTTTTAATTATAAAATACGTGTAATTTTTTAATTACGTGGCAGCCACTGAGTGGCTCAATAAGACACGTAGGAGCGTTTGTATCTCACACAATTTGGCTGTTGGATTCGCGTGTTTTTTTGTTTAAGAATTGGATAGTTAAAGTGCCTACTTGTGCACTATGAAAGTTAGAGTTCATACTTAAAATTTGAAGCCAAGTTTAGGGTCCAATTTATGTATTATGCCTAAATAAAATGATACCTCAAAATTCAAGAATTAAATACACACTTGATAAATGGACCTAATAAAGTCTACATGTCAAATTGTCTTAATGACATGTAGCAGATTTTATAAATTTCAAAAATTAGCATACTCTTTTGCATGTATATACAAATCAGAATTAATGTAATTAGTATTATGAAGGAGGTTTACCATAAAGCAAAAATATACAATTAGCTTACCATTGCCAAGTTTGTTAATTGCCAACCTAAATGACATGCCAATGCCACTTCAAAGAATCTTTCATGATAGAAAAGTCTTTTTGATGATTCCAAAGGAAAATAAAATACTTCTTCAAATATTAGTTTGCTTACCTTTTAAAGCAACTATAAAAACAAGTTATATTAGTACATATAACATATTATAATAATTCAAGAAGTAAATGATTAGCTAGTGACAGATAAACAAGTGTAAAATAATCAATGATGTTGATCAAAATTAATGTAGGTCAATATAAGAAATTTTAATACCTTTTCCTTTTTATTTTGATATGGATTCCTTAAATCAACTATATCTCCTTTAAAAGCAATTATGTATTACTAGGTGATAATCACAACAAAGTATCAACCAAATTAAAAATTCATGTTATGCACTTTTAGTCTTCTAACGATTTTGGTGAGTTCAATTCTTTCAACAACGTTATCAATTAAGTATGTACTAATTATCCTTCCAATATTTAGCTCAAAAATCCATGATAACATTAACGATAATTACATTTGACACGTCAAATTTAGACTATCAAGTATAAGAAGACTTATGTAGCAAAATATAATATACTCTATACTATTTATGTTTCGGCTAATGCACTGTCGGAGATGCTCATAGATAAAGAGACTCGTACTGATAACGTGTTATAAACTAAAGTATAACAACTAAGATAATAAGAAAGAAGAGAAATAATATGTGTAGTATTTTCTTTCACTTACTCTTGCCTCTTTCTTTGTTACAAGAATAGGGGTATATATAGTTGTATACACTTGTGCCCAAAGTGTGATACATGAATATCTTCTTGCCATGTATACACTTTGAGCACCAAGTATATCAAATGGCTAATTAGTATACACCACATAGCATTTTGTGTGTGTATTAATCTTACAACACTTAACATATTAGTGTGGACATCCAATTTACAACAACCCTGAATTGTATTACAACTATCATTTATATTTCATACAACTTTTCAAAGTTGTAGCTCTTCTTTTCCGATGATTCACGATCACCGGATTATCAGTAGCTCAAATCAATCCCATTACAAATCACCACACAGTCCATCCACAGTCACCAAACTCTCTTTTCCCCATATTTTTGGTCCAAACACCATGACCAAATTTTAATGCCGAAGAGAGTTTTTCAATCGGATCTAAACATCGATTTTCATGAAGCTCATCGGAGCTACACTTCTACTTAAGCAATGAACATAGAAACTACAATCTTCTTTGGTTCTTATAATTACAAATTAAAAAACAATAACGTAAAAGAAAAAAGATGCATAGAGATTGGGCATCGCATGGTTTCATGGAGCTCCTTGTTTTTTTGTTGGAATTTGATGATTTTCCAATTTGGTTATTATGTTGTTCATTGTTGTTGTTGAGTCTATTTTGTGGTGGTGTGGAGGTGAGAACTTTAGATTGGAGTTGGGGTGATTGTTGTTTTGTTCGCCGGAGAAGCCATCTCCAGTGAGGTTGGTTGGAGAAGGAGAGAGATGAGGAGAGCAATGAGTAATTTCAACTATTAAAGGTAAATTGAGTTAATATCTCATGTGATCACTCAACTTTGAATAGTTTACTTAAAAATCACTTAACTTTGAATTGTTCACTAAAAAAGTCACTCAACTTTATTTTATAACTCAAAAGTCACTCAATTATTGATGTTTTATTTAGAAAGTCACCTAAGTATTGATATTTTACTTAGAAAGTCACTCAATCAATTTAAATAATTTTCCATTAAATTTTATTGTAAACTATTTTTTAAAGAAATAATAAGATTTTTATTTTAATTATCTTATTAATCCGCTCCAATTATTTAATTATAATTTTCTGAAAAAACGTATAGCAATTGACCCAAAAAAAAAAAACTTTTCCGTTCTAGTAGTTGTTTGATTGGAATTAAATACGTTAAAAAATTATAAAAAAAAATTAGGATGTTGGAATTGATAAGAAGTAATAAAAAAAACTCACAGTACCAATCTTTTACTATTTTTTTTAAAAAAATAGTTGAAAACAAAAACTACATTTCAACGAAATTCAATAAAATAATTTAAATAATCATCTTATTATTTTTTTAAAACTAGTTTAATTATTTTTTCTATTTTTACAAATGAAAGAATTATTTAAATTGATTGAGTGACTTTCTAAGTGAAACACCAATAGCTGAGTGAATTTTGAGTTATAAAAAAATTGAGTGTTCTAAGTGAACAACTCAAAATTGAATAACTTTTTAAGTGAACTATTCAAATTGAATGACCATCTGACTCAAGGTAAATTAGGCTATGGACTATAATAGAAAAAAAAAACCCCAAAAAGGATAATAATTAATCTAAAAGAATTCATATATATATATATATAAAACAATTTTGTTTAATGATAAATTTTTGACCCATTGGGTCTTTAAAAAAAAAAGAGAATACTCCATCTTGTTATTTTGTAGGTATAAAAAAAAAGTAGTTCTATCTTTAATAGGTTCATTTCTTTAGTGGAGGAAAAAAGTGGATTTATTCACTAATCTTGTTTTGTGAGAGGCAAAGTTGTTACATATTTGGAATTTGAACTTTGTAATGATTCTATTCTTGTTCATTGTGGAGTTGTATATATTCCTCACTGTTCACTTTTATCTTATTTTATTATTTATATAATTTTAAAATTAGCTTTTTCAGCAAAAGATTTTTGTTCTTCAAGATTCGTTTCAGAAAGAGAAAAAAAGAAGAAAATGGTCACATTGTCGTCCTTGTGTAACATTCAGAGGAGTGAACCCTAACCTTGCCGACCCACAGAGGAAAACAACCCTAGTTTCCATGGGGACCTGCTGTAACAGTAGCACAGTTCTCAAGCTTTGTTTTTTGTGGCTACAACTAATCTGTGTGCAATGCCATGGAAGGATACTCAAGGATGATACCTCCTCATCTGATCAGTTTAAGAACAGATTTCAAAGGATTTTTCTGAGTATACTTTTTGGTATGTTTACAGGATTGATTTGTGCACTTGTTTTTGCTTGGCTTGTTCGGAGTTTTGTTCGTTACATTAACAAAGCCCCAATTCTCAAAGGCCCTGTTGTATTCTCTCCTAAAATTCCATCCAAAACTCTGCAATCAGCTCTTGCTAATGATACCCAGTTGATAGGGTCAAGTAGTTCTGGAAAATACTACAGAACTGTTCTCGATAATGGGCTTACTGTTGCAGTTAAGAGAATGGAACCTGGTTCTCCACAGTTACATACCAAGTCATTTAAGAGAAGAATACAACACGAACTTGAACTTATTGCTAGTTTGAGGCATAGGAATTTGATGAGTTTAAGGGCTTATGTTCGTGAATCGAATACGTTCTTTCTGGTTTACGATTATGTAAACACTGGCAGTCTTGAAGATGTAGTGAACAAAGTTAGGGAAAATCAATTGCAACTTACCTGGGAAGTCAGGCTCCGAATTGCAGTTGGGATTGTTAAGGCTCTTCAGTATCTTCATTTCTCTTGTAACCCCACAGTTTTGCATCGGAATTTGAAACCCACAAATGTAATGTTGGATGCTGAGTTTGAGCCTAGGTTGGCTGATTGTGGTTTGGCTAAAATCATTCCCACTTTAAATCTCCCTGCTGCATCAAACTATGGTCCTCCAGAATCTTTCCAGAGTTGCAGGTATCATTTTTTCAAATTCAACACGACGTATGAATTTAGGTTTTCTATAAGTTTAATTGCCTCTTGTTGATGCATTTATGTTGGCCCACTGATCAACTTATTTAATTCTTGTTTGCTCTGCCTATGTTAAGTGATATTTGAGGCAAACTGTTGCGTTGCGTTATGGCTGGTGTGTTTGTAATGAACACAATTTGCTCTAATATTTGACATAGAACTTCACAAGTGTAGGGTTTCTTCAGTTCTCTTGTAGTTTATATGATCAACGATGTTTAAGTTTTGAATTTGCAAAAACTAGTTACCTATCTAATATCTGTTCTTTGACGCAATACATACATATGTTAAGTGATTGAACCTATAGTTGTTGCTATTTCGCAGCAGGTATACCGATAAAAGTGATGTATTTAGCTTTGGGGTTATATTGGGTGTTCTATTAACTGGAAAGTACCCAACAGATCCCTTCTTTGGGGATACATCTACTGGAGGAAGTTTAGCACGTTGGCTTCAACGTTTGCAGGAAGCAGGCGATGCTCGAGAAGCATTGGATAAGAGTATTCTAGGGGAAGAGGTTGAGGAAGATGAGATGTTAATGGCAGTAAAAATAGCAGTGGTATGCTTATCAGACATGCCTGCTGATCGACCTTCCAGTGATGAGCTTGTTTCCATGCTCACCCAATTAAATAGCTTCTGATTAGTTACTTTGGTCGAGAGGGAAAGCGGTCAAGGATTCAAATAATCACAAGATCTTTAAGGTTGTTCTTTTGGCTTTCTAAGGTGATAGTTTGCTGTGTGCTTTTGGTAGTTGAGCAATGCCTTTTGGTTATCGCAATGAGCACGAGTGTTGTTGGCTCATTCAGGAAATATGACTGAGTGGAAGTACTTTTTACCTCTGGAAACAGAGCTGAAACTTGAGAAAGCACTTGAACAATTATCGGTAACAGCCTCATTTTGCCAGGATTGATTGACCTTTGTATGTAAATTTGAGTAATGTTGTTAATTAAATGATGTTTGTTTTAGAAAGTATTTGCTAACAGGAAGAGAATATGTAACAAATGCACTGGCAGTACAGTAGTAGTTTGTGAACATTGGAGACATTTGCATTGATATTGTTTTAACCTTTTCTTAATGATAGTGTGTTTTGTGGGGTTACTCTGGTTGTCCTTTTGCAAGGCAGTTTTTGTTTATCTATGAATCACGACTTCTTGTGGTTCTGCAAAACCAAGTTTGTTTTTGATATTTCAACCTAGCTCTAAACTTTTATCTCCATTCAAATTTTGGTGGTCGACACTTGCCGCCACACAAGGACCTATCTCTGTTTTGAGTTAAAAAATATGACATGGATGAGCCCTTTTCTTAAATGACAATGACATAGATGAACTAGACTTTTAACGGATGACATAAATGAGTATTTTCTGAAAGTTCGATGACATATTTGAATATTTTCCCTTAAATTAAAGAAAAGTAGTGCCCTTGAAATTCAAAACCTTTTAAGGCGTGATGGCACCCAACTTTCCTCTAGTTGGGTGTACCAAAATGAGATAATCAAAATAAATTAACCGTAAAACTATCTAAGTCTATCATAAATAGTGATAATTATCTAAAAAAGTCATAATAAACCCCAAGAACAGGTTTTACTAGAGTACTAGTCATATTTAAATCACTAATGTCTTTACCCATTTGAAAATCTACAGGAATATCGAGATTACGTAGAGTATATATTCTTCAAGTGACACTTCCAACCAAAGTTGTACATAGCTTGGCTAAGGCTTGGAAGTAATACATTTCGAAAAAAGAAAATTCATGGAGAAAAAATTATAATATTTTTTTACGTTTTAGAAAAGGTATAGTAGTAAACTGCTTTTTCCATTTTAAAAGGTAACACTGCTTATTAAAAATCTTGTATACGCCACTGATCGAGAAATTTGCACAAGAACAGTTCTCAACCTCTCTACCTCCAACAAAATCAGAGTAATAACCTCTGTCTTGGCAACACTCTTAGGGGTCGTTTGGTAGATTGTATAAGAATAATGCAAAATAGGGTGCATTAGTAATGCTTGCATTAGTAGTGCTTGTATTAGTAATGCTTGCATTAGTTATGCAAGCATTATTTCTTATACACAGTTTGGTTTGATGTATTAGAAATAACAAAATCTTGCATAATTTCTATTAAAAATATATGTTTACAAAAATACCCTTCACACTTTATTTAATTTTACACTTCCTTGCAACAAAGTTTTTTGCTAAAACATCATTAACTCCTCTTCTTCTTCTTAAAAATAATATTAAATAGTTGTACTATTTGAGTCAAAATATTTTTGTGAAAAGTTGGGAAATAATTTTTTTATCATATTTATCGCCACAATAGTAATTTTTTTTATTAAATTATGTTGAAATTAGATTATTTTTTATAAAAAAAAAAGGATATTTAAGAGGCCATAAAGTCTATTAAGACACCAACAAATTAAAAGACATTGAAAAACAAATAAAAATAAAAACATATGACAAGAAAGAAAATGAAAAGAAGAGAAAATGTTAGGAAATGTTTTAAGAAGGCTATGAGGGTAGTTTTGTAATTATTTAATCTTAATGCAAGTGTTAAATGCTATGTATTACTAATACCTAGAATTACTTGATATTAGTAATACACAATGGAGTGTATAACTAATGCAAGAAAAAGTGTACCAAACAAGGTATTACTAATACACACACCTAATGCATGCATTATATTTCCTAATAAACTCTACCAAACGACTCCTTAGAGTAAGCTGAAACTAATATTTTTAAAATTATACACATTTTTATTTATTGCGATTTTTAGTTGGTGGTTTGGGATATGAATTTTGGGACCTATTTTCACACTAAAAGTCACGTCTGTACATGATTGTGTTGGAAGAATATTTTTACTATCTCAAAAATAAGATCATCTTTAAATAGTATTCATGACATTTTATTACTATTTTTAATTACGAAAATTAGACGTCGGGGCATATGACATGCTATCATTCTTTCTTGGGAAAAATGACAAATATATTCTTGAATTATTGTAGATGGTATGTAAATATCCTTCGTTATACTTTTAGGACACTGATGTCCTTATCGTTTAATTTTTGGAGTGTATATACCCTTTGTACTAACGGAAAGACACGTGTCATGATCTAAACAGTCTATCCAACATTTATTTAATTTTTATCCATAATTAAAAAATTGACTCGATTAAATAAAAACCCGCCCAAATAATTTAAGACCCGCACCAAATTATAACCCCAAACCCCCAATAGACTATCTTCTCGATCTTTTCCTTCCTAACAGAGAAGGGTATAGCTTCGTTTTTTTAAAGTTAAATCTCATATTAATTGCTACCCTAATTTAATATAATTCTCATCAACAAAGTAAGATCCACTAATCTTTTTTAGACAAAATAAATGACACAGACAAAAACTCTTTGAATGTATGAGTAGAACTTTGGGGGTTTCTCAGTTGATGAAAATGAGATTGATTTTTTCTTGTTTACGGAGTGTCCTCTTGGTCGCCATTATTGAAGCTTTTTAAAGAGAGCTAGAGGTATGCTCGGCTGCTCGCCGGAGCTGTTGGAACAGCGGTGAGGGAGAGATGGGTGCATGGTGGCCGAAGGCTTGCAACCTCGCTGATTTCGCCGGATCGCCGGATGCTGGGTTTGTAGCAGTTAGAAGTGGCATTGTTTGTGGAACTTCCCCAGAGAAGATGGAGTTGCGGTGCAGTCTTTGGTTGCAGGAACTTGAAAAGAAAGGGAAAATTAGATTTATTTGCAGGTGGGTCTTAAAATTAGTTGGTGGGTTTTTAATTATTCGAGTCAATTTTTTAATTATGGGTAAAAATTAAATAAATTTTGGATAGGCCGTTAAGATCGTGACACGTGTCTTTTTGTTAGTTCAAAGGGTATATACACTCCAAAAATTAGACGGTAAAGGCATCAATGTCCTAAAAATATAACAAAAGTATTTACATAACATTTACGATAGTTCAAGAATATATTTATCATTTTACCCTTCTTTCTTTTGTGTATAAATACTTCAAGTACTCGTGAATGGGGTGAGAAACCAATGAGGAAAAATGCTAGAGAGTAAATATCAAATCTTTCTCAATTTATTTTGTTGGGTTTTCTATCGAGTTAAAATCGTTGTTAGATTTTATCTCCTAATTTATACTAATAGAATTTTTTGAATCTCAGATGATAACACTCATATCTGGTGAAATATCCTTTAAGAACAATTCAATAGGCATGCCTATGACATTACCGTGATTTACAATATTCCAACAATCTTATGGATATTTCTTATGAATCACGGGAAAAGAAAATAGAATAAAAGCCAAATATGACTAACGAAGTTGAGGCTGTAACAAAGAGACCAACAAAGTTTTTTGCAAAAGATTATGATGAGCTGTTGGTGGAATTTGAAGAGAGGACGCAATGATTTAGATGTTGGAGGTGATATACGTCGCTAACTTTGGAGTTCTTTGTATTGCTTGGGCCTTTGGTGACATGGTCTTTATTCTTGTCTACATTTGGAGGTAAAATATTGAAAAATATGACTATATTAAATTTAAAGTCAATAACAAAATTGTCAAGAAAAGAGCAAGGAAAATTGACAATTTTGCTAAGTTAAAATTTTATTTGAATAAATCAGATGATATTATTGTTGTGGTATTTTTTAAGTAAATATGTCACACTAACACATTATTGTTAGTGTGAGTGAATGAGTGATAGATTCTATGCACTAATATTTGTTAATTCTCATGCATTCAATATTCTAGGAGAAACTATTTTTTATACGTTTGTCAGATATTCTAGACAATTTTCTTATAACGTGAAATATTTGAAAGTGTAGGGGTGAATTCTTAAAGTTATCATATTTGATTTTGGAAAAAAAGAAAAGATGTAATATTTATGGTTGTACGTATGTTCATTCTATAGATGTTTATTGTCTATGCTAATTAATAAGAAATGTTGCATAGAATTTTTGCGTTAATTAGTAGTTATGTGATCGAGAGAAATATTGTAGTGAGGGGAAAAAATTATAAAGTTTTTGACAATATATTTTTGTTGAAAAGTGAGAGTAATATCTTTCGTGACCTTCTTGTTCAATATAATCTTGAAAATGAGAATTTGAGGAGAAGAAAAATGACAATAAAGGAGAAATGCTTTGTGAAGGTTTCTTTTATAATTATCTTATTGATAGTGGTCCAAAATTTATTATGTTTTTATTTCTTCTCTTGCTGAAATGTTTTGAAAAGAAATATTTGATGATAAAGTGCTATAGTGAATTAATATTTGTTCCACTATAGGGGTATACTGAAATTGGATCTCAAAATTTATTTGTTGTTATGAGTTTTACCCTTGGTAGGGATGTAATGACATGAGTTTCAGCTAAATAACTAGATCAAATTATGAAATCTAAGTTTAATTTGGAGTTGGTTGATAATGAGGTGGGGGTAATCTTTTTGCAAATATTTAGGTTGAGATAAATCCAACGAATCTACATATTGTGGTTTCCAAACAACATTGACTGTAGTGGGAATTTTTTTTTTCTAGTGGCAAAATAAATATATGTGTTTATCACATAAAGTGAAACAACATGTTGTGAGATGAAATTATATTAATAAATTATGTGAGGTTAGAAGTGAATTTGGTCAATTCTCTGACTAAATTTTTGAGAAAAATATTTATAAGTAAAGCTTCAACTAGAATGAGTCTTTTCTCAAAATTGCATATTGAACATAATGGTAACATCCCATGAAATAGGTTCATATGGATAATAACAAGTCATTGTTTGATCCTGTGCACTATAAACATTTTTCCATCTGTGATAAAGTGAGGTTGAGTTGCAAACTTCTAATCCATTACCATATCATTTATAGGTGGTGTATTACTCTGTAGAATACACTTGATAGGTGGACCTATATGAGTGTGGAGTGGGGCCGCTTCTATGAAATTGTGACGAATTTCTAGAACACTCATGAATACCAGGACATGTGCATGGTCTCTTAACGCAAAACTTTGATAACAACAAAGACTGTGCAATTATAATGTGATAGAATAAGGCCTCATTTGTTTGCATTTAATGAAGGTCTGAATCTTAATCATTCAGATTCAGTCCATTAAGTGTGTTTGGTTTTTAGGTCTGCATCTTAATCATTCAGATTCGGCCCATTAAGTTCATTCGTTTCTTTTTTAAAAAAAACCTCTAAATGGATCTGAACGAATCAAATCTGTAGAAAAGTCTTAAAAACATTCATACTTATTTAATATGGTAGAAACAAATTGCGTTGCATCTCTCTCATTATGTGACTTTCTCTCTCTTTCTACACTCTTTTTTCTTAACGAAACACCAATTTTTCCTCTTGAACTGGTAAGCTTTTATAATATTTACAAGTATTTCTTATATTAACAACTTTTTGAGGTGTATTGATTATATCAAGAACTCTTGTTGTAATAATATTTTTGGGTGTATTGATATTTATCAAGAACTCAATGTTTTTGAGTGAAAAATAGTAGTCATGATTAAAAATAACAACTATATATACATATCTGAGGTCTCTTATGAAAATTTTGTTTAGGCCAAAGACACTGAAAACTTCACCTCTACTCTTTTCAAATTTGTGTACAATTTTTTTTTTTGAAGGTTCTAGTGCAAGAGTTCATGATTGGAGTCCAAGCTATACTTATATCTTGTTGGTGACAAAAATGATGGAGGTCCTAATAATTCTTCATCACAATCATCGGTTTTAGTTGAAAGAAAGGCTTTGAGAAAGAAAAGAAAAAAAATTCATCTCAATTAAAAATTAATGAGAAGATGGGTATTGCTTTGGAGTTATGAATTAAAAGAAATAGCGTGCCTAGCTTTAGAATGCAAAAAAAATAATTAGATGGACTTGGATAGAAGAACCATTATACAGTACATCTGTTAGTATATTTTGCGAAAGTGACAACTACGAAAAAGCATGGATGATCCTAGAGGTCCACAAGTTAGAGAACTGGATTAAGGTTACCGGAAAAAAAAATATGAATTCTTTAATTTTTTGATTAGCTAGAATATATATTAGGCATTGATGATGTGAAAACTTCTTTATTATTTTTCGACTTATATCTATCATACTTATTGAACTTTTTGATTTTATATTATGCCTATGAAATATTTTTTATTCGTGATATATTTTCTGGTGAAAGATGTTTATGCTGAATTCTTAAAAAAATCACGTTACAATAATTTTTATATCGATATATAATTTTTATTTGCATATCATATAATTTAATTTTTTAAATTAGATTTAAATATTTAAAATATTATTTTTTTATTAAAAAGTAACTTTTTTGTTGAAATGAAATTTTATAATATTTTATTGATATAATGTTTAATTTCATATGCACATTCAGATATTGAAAACAGACAGTCTTGATCATTTAATGTTCAGATCTAGAAACCACATCTTAATATACATATATGTATTCAGATCTAGATATCTAAATCTTAATGTACACTAATAAACGCTCAACTACACCTCATCCAATACTAGGTGTAGGCAATCGTAATCTAGTATAAAACCCAACAAAGAGTTAGGGTTGAACCCATAGGGAGCTGTACAACATAGAATTCAATTAAGAAGTAAAGGTTGTGTTCTAATCGGTTATAGAGGTAGACATTATCGAAACCAAGAAAAGTAAATTAATTGTTTAACAACGAATGTCAAATAGGGGGTTAAAATTTGTCAATTATCAACTACAACAATTACGAAAACATGGGAGTAGATAAGTAGAGAGGAATTCTCGGGGATGTGAGCGATTATAGGCAAATTTCGCTATATGGATAATTGTAATTTACTAACAATTGCTGAACCTCGGTGGGTATGCTAGACTATAGATGCAATAGCTTTCTCTCAAACAACTATTACGATTCAAGCGAGTTCTCTTAAACCTCGACAAGTTTAACAATATGCTCAAAACCTTAATTCATCTACTCTCTCGAGATAGATAGGTAAGTTCGAATTAAGATTCACTCTCTCGAGCTGAACCCACAACAACCCAATTGCTGCAATCATCAATCGATAACCTTAGCTTTAGAACCTCTTTCTCAAGCAAGCCCAAAACACTAAGCTATAATTGCATTTGCAACTACAATTCATGAGTTGTCCTCAAATGCAAAGAAATAGAGAAATAAAAATAGAAAGGGAGTCAAAAATCCTCCTACCAGGATAAGCCTAGGGTGAACTATGCATATCGGTGACTTCATCATCTTGGGCATTAGTGCCCGATGCAACAACATCCTTGGCTCCACTGGAGCCCACCATCGAAGTATCTCTGAGCGATGCCTCAACCGCTGTCTGAATTATGGTCCCCTAAAGGTCCTCCAAATCTCTATACACGGCTGCATCACGAACACCCAACTCCTTCTCATCGGTCTCAGCCTTAACCGCATCTATAGCAACATCTCCGATAGTAGTAGTCGGAGGAACCTCAGAACTGACTGGAACATCAGTGCTCGGAACATCATGGATCTCAAATGTGCCGAATAACATCGATAGACCAATGGACTTCTGCTTGTCCACTTCCTTCCTCATCCCAACAACATCAGCCTTCAAGGCCGTCACAACATCAGAATCACCTTGGCCCTGCTCACAAGCCTCAACCCTCAGTGTAAGGGAATTTAGTGCAAGCCTATGTGTATTTATCATCCCCCTTTGCTCTCTCATCTCAGCCCTGATTAGGGCTAAGGCATCAACAATAGCCCGCTCAATCAACCTAGGCACATCAGCCTCTACCCAGGAGGCACGCACATCAATAAATTAAGCCAAATGACCCATCTTGTATAACATGGCCTGGGTGATAGGGGGTCAGAAGGCAACAACATCAGCAGTAGAAGAAGGGTGTATAGTAGATGAACCAGGAGAAGAAAAAGTAGAGGGACCAGAGGTACCTGTAGGCTCACTGGCCTGAGGGGGCAGTATTGCCTAAATCGGTAACAAATCAACATCAACTACCGGGGACGTATCCACCAGTGCAACTCTTCTCCAATCAGCCTTATCCCTCAAATACTCAGCCTCAATCCGCCAGATGTAAGTAAAGGAAATGGGAGTCACTTCCACATCCATTTTGGCAACTATTGGAACGGGCCCACCTGCACAACTTAGTGATCAATACGGAAAAGGGAAGAGAAGTCTGCCTCTGCTTGGCCCTCATGGCCATCTCATGCTCAATATCCATAATGTAGCCCAAACATTCAACCTTCGGATGCCAGGGGATCGACTCATTATGCGACGGCATAATAGTGCTGCTAATAAACCCGAACCAGTATATGGCAGCCACACTCATGTCTCTTTTCTCAATTGACATACCAGCCTCAATCCACCTCGGGGTGGTATCAGAAATTAAAGGTGCTAGCCAACCCTTCAAATCATCGAGGGTCATCTTCTGGACTTTGTAAATGTAATAGTGCATGAAGTCCATTGAACACCTGAGTACCTCATTTATATCTAAGTTGCTGCACTTCACCTTCTTCCCCCAAACTACTACAAAGTCAACCGCTTGGAAGCACTAGCCTTTTCTTCCCCTTTGGTACCAATTCCACATATGTCGAGTAGAATTCCCAGACCTAAGTAGGAATGTACAGGCCTCGGGGCTTCGTGAATATCTCAAACTTGTGGAATTTTAAATTGCTCCACACTCCTGGGTACAGGTCTACCACACCGTCAGTAGACAACCTCTTCTTTTCTAGAATGGTCCTTAAACCCGAATAGATATTTTGACTTGTTAGGCGGCAAAGAAATCCGACTCCGAACACAAATCCAATGACTAAAATTTGACAAAAATGCAAGAAATATGGAAAATATTGTGATGGTGTGAGTTTGGAAAGTTCAAAAGTGTGGGAAAGTGAAAGAGTTTGGAAGTTTAAACCTTTGACCTTTATATACCGTCCAGTTCTCGCCCATTTGGTGACATAAATTTTGCTCGCCGACCTACTCGACGACACACCGAGTGGGCTCTTATCTCGCTGAGTTTTCCAGGACTTCTAGTTATTGTGGCTGTCCAAACGACGGAAAAAGTCGTGATCGCCGACCCTCTCGGTGATTCGTCAATCAGCTCCTGGGATCACCGAGTTTTACAGACTCCAATTTAAAAATGTCTTGAGTCTAACGACGGTCCAAGTCAGGCTCGCCGACCTCTTCGGTGAGTCATCGACTGGACCTTTACTCGCCTATCTACACTTTTCGAACACCTTCCACACTTTGACCTGCACAATCAACACACCATTATTTCAAACTTAAAAATAAAAAACTTGGGTAGCCTCCCAAGCAGTACCTTAGTTAACGTCGCGGCACGACGCAAGTCCATACTCAAACCTCATTCTTGGGGTTGGCCATAGTAACACTAGGCAAACCCCTTGCTTTCTCGGGGGTTTAAATGAGACGAGATATGAATCATTTTGGTCTCCAACTGTTTGATTGATACTGAGTGGGAGATAACCGTTTGGCTGAGGGTCGACACATATTCTTTCATTTCTTTCAAAATCTTATTCGACCCATCAACTTTGTTGAGGATACGAGAAAGCATATCCTCTGACCGACCACCTTTCGAATCCTTTGGTTTTTCGACGCTCGTGGGGAGGCACATACCTATCCTTCTCCCCATCTTACCAATTGGGATTTCGATCCCTCTACTTTCGATCACGATCCTTCCAACCTTCATCCCTGTTCCAACCTTGGTTACCACCCTTCCTTGTGTAGTTTGAACGATAACCACCACTTTGGTTGGTTAGGAAATTCATCTCTTCATTGTACAAAGCCTCAAACTTGGCCTCATCAGGATTAACACAGCCGATAGCCACGACATTGACACTTCGAGTACCAGTTCCCATGATATGTTTGGACAAAATGCCAAGTTGTGTTATGATCTTGGCCATGTTCTGGTCCCTCTCTTGGTCTTTCTCCATCTGCTCCTTGGTCAATTTAAACGTGAGAGGGGAGACCTGATCTTTGCGGGTGTACCAAGCCCGATTGATTGTTGTCATGCCATCCAAGAGTTGAGCTGCTATCACACAAGGTTGATGCATCAAACCTCCTGGAGAAAGTTGGTCAGCAACACCCTTATTTACCCTATCAAGAGTTCGGTAAAAATACTGCGGTAACACATTGTCAGGCAAGCCATGAGTTGGGCATTGGAGCACTAATTTATTGAATCGTAGCCAAGTTTCATGAATTGGCTTGCCCTCCAGATGCTTGAAACTCTGAATGCTGTCCTGAAGAGTCATCATCTTCGAAGGAGGGAAAAATCGCACTTGAAATGCAATGACCAGCTCATCCCACGAAATGATTGATTCACGTGACAATTCAACCCACCACTTACATGCTTCTCCTATCAAAGAGAATGGGAACAACCTCAATCAGACTGGCTCTTGGGATATGTTCTTGAAAGAGAACGGTCCGCAAACATCCACAAATTTTCTAATATGCTCATGGGGATCCTCATGAGCCAAACCACCGAACAACCCCTTCAATTGATATGGAATGCCACGTTCCCCTCGGTCGAAGGCAAACGAATGACACTAATTCCACCCATAATATGAGGGTCGTTAGCATTAGGCTCGTTGACATCGTTGAGGTTTTTGATGTCATCTTGGTGGCCTACTTGTCTACCATTTCTTTCGTTCACTCATACTACCTGTTTCAAACCACAAACAAGCAAAATAAAACAAAAATTAAGTAAGTTCAACTATGACTAACAAGAACAAAATCCAACTTAACTAAAGAATCTTAACCAACACCACTCCCCGGCAGCGACACCAATTTGATTTCACGCATCAAGGACACTTCATCCAATTCTAAGTGTCAACGATCGCTAGTCAGTATAATAACCCAACTAAATGAGTTGGGGTCGAATCCCACAGGGAGTGGTACATGTTTAAGATTCAATAACAAAGTACGAATATGTTCAAGATAATCATAGGAGTATGTGTTTACGAATAAAAGCATAATTCAAATTAGTGGATGACATAAGTGTCAAATAAAAGGGGGGGTTAGTTGTAATAATCAGCTACAACAACAACAAATAACACGAATTAACAAGTACTGAGACGGGTTCTTGGGATGTGATTGGATTATATGCTAAGGTAGACAAATGGGTAATTGCAGTTGTTAGTAGATAGCTCTAAATTAGTGAATAAGCTAGAGTTTAGTGGGATAAAATTTCTCACGAACAATTTACCTTAAATCAAGTTGGTTTCTCTCGAACACCAACAAACAGCAAATAAGAACAGCCTACGCTTTAGTCTATTCACTCTCTCGAGCTGAATGTGTGGAAAAGGGTTAGGATTCACTTTCTCGAGCTAAACCCATGACAACCCAATACCCACAGACGATCAATTCAATAATCTTATTTTTAAAACGTCTCTCTCGAGCAAGCAAAAAACACTAAGTTAGAATTGCATTTGCAACTACAACCCTTTAAATTAAACCACAATTACTGAATGAAATCACTTCTAAACAACATTTAAACTAACAAATGGCAATACCCACAAGCAAAATCAACCCATAATCACATAATCACACCCCAAGAATTGGGATTTTAACTAGACATCATAAAAAGATAGAAATTATTACCAAATTGTGTTTCCATCAACATGATAAGATTAATTTCGTCTTTACAAAGGTCTAAGTTGAATAATCTCAAAGACCCACTTCCAATTTCTCAAAAATGGAAAACTTCAATTCTTCAAAGCTAAGGAAAAGTTTTTGTCTCAATACTCAGAGATCAAAACTTAAATTCTAAAAATTGATTCTAAGATTATGATAGAAGGTCCTAAGATTAATGTTTGAAAATGTATTTATAGTCGCCAAAAATATGCTGAGAAGGACCATTCGGCGCAGTCAGTCGGGATCACCGATCAACTCGCTGATCCGCCCTTTGGCCAAGTTCATCGCCTTTTACTTTAGCCTTCAGCATCTTCAAGTTCTGTAACTTTGGGTGATCCAACACTGCATCGTGAATCCACTCGGCGACACGTCGACTGCTTCTTTCTATCGCAAAATTGACTTTCTTCTTTAGGGCTTGGCACTCTGGAACTTTACGCGAGGTAATGGCCATTCGACGACTCGCCAAAGGGACTCGGCGATCACCAGGCCTTCATTTCTTCATTCTTTTAGCTCGCTTCGTTCCTTTTTGTAAGTTAGTGTCCATGCTTTGTTCTTCGATCCAAACACCTGGAAATCAAGTGTTTTATATCAGTTGTTGGCACAAAACAAGCATTTGAGGACACACAATCTATCCAAATAAAGCCCTAAATGAGTCCAAATCGTGGACTCATTAGTTGGCAACCTTTGGTCTAGATATTTCTGCAAGACAAAACCGTATACATTAGATGGACTACAAGAAAACTACAACATTATAAAACAGTGCAGGAAGACTAGCTAAACCGATCGGTGAGTCACCGAACCTATTCGGCGAGCCACGTTGAGCTCGCCAAAAGTTCCAGAATAAAATCATTAAAAAATAAGGACATGTAGGAGAAGTCCAGGGCCATTCGATGGATTGCCAAAAGTTATAGAACAATTTCAGGAATTTAGGGCGCAAAAGGGCGATGAGAAGGGAATTTGGTTAGTCGCCGAGTGAACTCGACGAGCTCAGGTGTATCGCCGAAAGTGACAGAACTTAGACCTCAAACATGGAGAATTAAAAGGTGATCGAGGGGTCTTTGGGCAAACCGCCGAACCATTCGGCAAGCTCGACCCAGCTCGCTGAATAGTCTAACATGCCAGATTTTCACCCCAAACTTCAAAATCTAACCCGTTTCCCATGAAAACAAAATGAAACTATTATTCTATGCAATTAAACTCAGACCTATACTACCCATGCCCACTGGGTACTCAGACTTCCCCTGATTTGGCCAAAATTGGCCAATTGGCGTCTTTTGCCCTTAAGATGATGTCTACCACTCTATCATTGGGAAAAATTCGACAATCGACACAATTTAGGACTTCTCAGAATTCACCCCCACTAGACCCAACACAAATTCAACACGACCCACAAAATTTATCAAGCTAAAAATGAGATTTCACGATTTAAGGCTAATTAATCAATTTAAATTAAATTCGGGCAGACATTAACGCCACATTGAACAAATCAAAATTATGCGTAGAGAACAACCACAAAATGATCATACAATTGATTTCACTAAAATGTAAGGATGGGGTTCGAAAAACCAACCTTAGATGTAGAGAATTTGAAAAGCTAGGCTAGCAATGAATCCAAAAATCCGCCCTGAGTTATCAATCCGACACAAAAAGGAAGTAAACTAGTACGAGAGTAAGAAAATATGTGGTTGTGAAAGTTTGGAAGTCGAAAAGTATGAAATGAGGGAGAATTTTGAATTTAAAACGGTTTGGCCTTTTTTGACTCTTAAGTTCGTGCGCTAGTTAGTGACAATAACTTACGTCGCCGACCCACTCGGCGATGCGCTGAGTAGCACTTTTGTCTGACGAGTTTTACAGAGCCTCTAGCAAGCTATATGGTTCAAACGGCGGTCCAAGTCGGGCTCTCCCACTAGACCATAGGCTCGCATAACTACCCATTTTTCCAAAATTTTCAAATTTTCAACATACACAATCAACACCTGTTATTGAAATGCATTATTAAAAACATTTAAAATGTGGGTTGCCTCTTAAGAAGTGCCTTATTTAACGTCGTGGCGCGACAAAGATACCCATTCAAGATTCATTCTTGGGATTAACCATGGTGCCACTCGGTAGTCCCCTTTTCACCTTGGGTTCAAATGTGTTGAGATTTGACCCATTTGTGTTTTCAACTACTTAATGGACACTGAATGAGAAGTAACAGTCTTATTTAGAGTGAAGACGTCATCTTTCATTTCTTTTAGCACCTTGTCCGACCCTTCCACTTTGTTGAGAATGCGTGAAAGCATATCTTCAGTGCAAAACTTTTTGGGTCAACCTTTTGCTCTTAAGAATTTTGATGCTCATAAACAGGTACATAGCTCTCCTTGTCCCCATATCTCTCCTTCCAATTAGTTCCACGCTCACGCTATTCTCTATCACGGTCTCTCGAATCGACATTACGCTCTCTATTCCAGCCTTGATTCCCGCCCGGCCTTGGATAGTTCGGACGGAAACCACCACCTTGATTTGCAAGGAAACTCAATTCTTTGTTATATAGAGCCTTAAAGTTTGCATCATCGGGATTCACCCCATTAGAATCAACAACATTCACAACTTTTGGACCACTACTCATGACATGTTTTTACAACTAGTCCATTTGGGTTATCATTTTGGTCATGTTTTGATCTCGTTCTTGGTCCTTTTCAATATTTTCCTTTCTCATCTTAAAGGTTAAATAGACACTTGATCCTCTCTTGTGTACCAAGCCTAATTGATTTTGGTCATTCCATCTAGCAAAGTAGATGCAATTTCAAAAGGCTGCTGGATGATATCTCCACGGACAAGTTGATCAGTCACACCTTTCTTTACCGAGTCTAGACTCCGATAAAAATGTTGTTACAAGACGTTGTTTGGGAGTTTGTGAGTCAGACATTGGAGTCGATATTTCTGTAGCCGTAGCCAAGTCTCGTGGATTGGCTCACCATCTAAGCGTTTGAAACCTTGGATGTTATCTCTCAATGACATCATCCTCGAAGGAGGAAAAAACCTTATGTAGAACGCCTCAGTAAGTTCATCCCAAGTTGTAATGGAGTCCCTTGGTAGGTCGGCTAATGTTGCCTCCCCCATTAGTGAAAAAGGGAACAATCGTAGTCGAACAGACTCTTGGGAGATGTACTTGAACGAAAAAGGGTCCACAAATGTCCATAAAATTCCAAATATGGTCATGGGTGTCCTCATGAGCCAAGCCTCCAAATAACCTTTTCATTTGCAAGAGTTGCAAAATTGTGCTTGTCACGTGGAACACCACATTTCCCTCGACCTGAGGCAACCAGATAGTACCTACACCACCCAAATGTACTTCATTCACATTGTTCAAGTTATCGATGTAGTTATGTTGGCCCAGCTGGCTGTCGTTGCTTCCATTGACACTCATTTTGTCACATGATCAAAGGCAACAAACAACAAGAAAAAAGTAAATAAGTTCAACTATAACACAACTATCAATCAAAACCACCTTAAAACAACATTTAAACTAGTAAACAACAATACCCATAAGCTAATTAGAACAAATAATCACATGATCACACCCTAAGAATTAGGGTTTTAGCCACACTACATAAAAAGGAAGAAATGATTATCAATTATGTTGTCCATGAACTGGGTAATGATTTCCAAGTCTTTACAATGCTTCAAGTCGACTCAAATTCAAAACCCACTCGAAATTTCTACTAAAAAGCTCTAAAAATACTCTTTGGAATCAAGAACTCAAGGTGAAACTCTCAAAACACTTCAAAATTCTCTAACCTCTGGACTCTCCCTAATCTTTTTGAAATTTTACATTTATATTCTTCAGAATTTGCAACTTGTGGACTGATCGACAGTGTTAGTCGAGTATCGACAACCAGGTCGGTGATGCACCAAGTGTCGCATTTCTTCACCGTATTGCCTTGCCTCTTCAACCTCAGAGTTCTGTGACTTTAAGCGATCCAAGTTTGTGTCGCTGATCCTTTCGACGGTTCGCCGAAGGTCCAAATCCATCGTCAATTTGGCTTCTCCCTAGGGATGACAGTCTGGAACTTTAGGTGAGCTGAAGTGCCACTCGGCGAGTGGCTTTGGCGATTATCAACTTTTGCTATCTTCATCCTTCTTCATCTTTTTCGCTCCTTTTTGCCTGGTAATGTCCTTGCCTTGCTCCTTTGCCTTCATTGCTGCAAATCAACACTTTAACATCAGTTTAGAGCATAAATAAGACATTGAGGACAATAAAACTATGAAAAGAAAGCCCGAAATGAGTTGAAATATCAGACTCATTATACACCCTAATATTAGGATGCTTAATCAAATTCAGACGTCTTAATCTTAATGGAAACAACTGAGGCCTTAGACACTATACTTACAAAAGATGTTTTTGGTTCTTAGAAACTCTAAACTTCACTTATTATTCTGTGGGTTTAATCTTATTTTGTCTAGATATGGTTCATATTTTACGAGACACCAAATTCTATGCATTTATTCGTGAAAACCCATTAATTTTTTTATGCTTATATTTTTTTTTCATATATGTAGAAAATTGTTGGAAAAATATTTTTTCCATCTCAAAAATAAGATTATGTTTTAAAAATATTCCTACATTTAATTAGTATTTATTAGCCTTAAGTATAACAACATTATGTTCTATCATTTTTATCAAATAACTTATGGCTTTAAAACTCTTAATTGATAAGAGTATAATGTGTCAATTGACAATTATCTTTAAATAATATTCATGACCTTTTATCACCATTTTTAATTGTTTGAGGCATATCACATGCTATCAAATTTTCTTCTATGCGTAAGTACTCTTTCAAGTACTAATGAATGGGGTGAAAAAACAATGAGAAAAGAAATATATTAGAGAGTAAAATCATACGTAGCCACGCAATGAGCACATAGTGAACTAATCTTTCGCCTTTTACTAAAGAATACCGTGTCGCGTTGTAAATAGTGGCATATGCCAATTTTTGGAGGGTTTTTCTCTTTTTGAGAAATCCCCATAGAAAGATATCACAATTTTTGAGGATAGCGATCTCTATCATTTTTCTACTATTATTTTATATAATAGAATTTTACTATTCGAAATGGCATATCTTCCCGATGAAATCACTATGATAATTCTTTCAGTTTTATCGGTGAAATCTCTATTACGATTCAAGTGTGTTGATAAGACATGGCATTGTTGGATTTCAAGGCCAAACTTTCAACTCTCAAATCAACGACAGATGAAGGAGCAATTACCAGCGTATATTTTTTGATATGGAACTCTAAGCCCTCCTTTAGATTAATAAACCAACAACTCACTTTGGAAGAACTTAATTACCCTCGAAGTCAAGATGATGTGACTTACATTGATAGTTGTATGATTTTGGGTTCTTGTCACGACCTTAAATTATTTAATATAAACGAGAATATTTACTTGTGGAATCCTGCCACCCGATTTTACATCAAAGTTCTTGAACTTAATTGATTGCATGATCATTGTATCAAAGTGCTTGAACTTAATTGATTGTACATTCACTGTAATATACATGAAGGACTTTGTTTCGACTCCTCCACGAATATTTATAAGGCAATGTTGATTATGAGATATTAGGGCCGAGTTGATGTTGATGAGTTTGTTATAATTTCTAGTCTTGAAGACCAACAATGGAGGGAACTCGAATTTCCTTATAATATCTACTCAGTAAGTGAAGGGATTACATTGCATGGACGACTTCATTATGAGGTAAAGGTAAAAATTAGATAATGATGAAAATAATGAATTGTGGGTGCACGTTTTTTCTTTTAACCAAGTAATTTATTTCAATCCTAATTTTGAAAAGTTTCATATGTTTTCGATCCCTGAGCCTACAGGTAATCTAAAAGAGAATGATAGAATTGGTTTAGAAATTTCATATGAATTTCTTTGTATGACTCGATTAGTAGATGATAAGTGTGGTGTTGATATATTGATCATGAAGGAATATGAATTAAAAGAATCATGGACATCTTTATATTTTATACAGAATTTACAAATAAATTTTTGGTACGAATTTGCGGTCCCCTTTTTTGTGACAAAGATGGGAGAAATAGTTTTTGTAAGATATTATTATGACGAATGAAGTTGTATACAATTTGAAGATTGAAAATACGAGAGAAATCCTCAATGCACATGGACTAATGGTTAACTATGTGAAAAGTTTGATCTCGCCAAAGGAATACTGTTAGAATGAGAAGCGACAGAAACAATTTGGAGAGCTTAGAAGGGAAAGGTTCCATTATGTTTTTGATTGAGCTTATAATGTCAATATTTTATATATATATATATATATATATATATTTATTTATTAATTTAATTTTTATTTTCTAGGGAAGGTTGTTATTGTAATTAACAAGGATATAACTACGTAATTTATATGCTTTTATTTTGGAATCTTATAATATCAATTACTTGATTTAAGGAGGAGTCAAGAGAGAATATATTCTTTTTTCATATATCATATATATCATGTAAATTATTTTTTGTACTAAATATAATAAATGAAATAGATTGTGATTTGTGTTTTTAAAAAAATCTTCTCAATTCATTTTTTTGGATTTTCTATCGAATTAAAACCTGTGTTAGTGTAACATTCCATAAATTTCCAAGCTAAGGTTCGAAATCATTCTTTATTTGCGTGTAAAGTTGTATCGGGTGATTCTTAAATTTTTCTTAGGTGTTAAGGTCAATTCTTCAGTGAGAGAATGGATTTGGCTATGAATTAAGTTTACAAGAATTCCTTAGGATAAAGTTGAGTTGAAAGATTCCTTACCAATTAAGTTTTGACATAAAATTCTTCTTAGGTTAACTTCTATCACGAGCCAAAGTAGACTCTAGGCGTAACATGATGCATAGAACCCCGAGAGGCCCTATACAAGCCACTTAGCATACATCGTACAAGATAATAGAATCAAAGACTTTAAAATATTGCATTTCACACATCAATGAAAGTTTGACAAGCAAAAGGCTAAAATAAGTCCCAAAGTTATCTAGTACATCATAAGGAAAGTGATTGAGACGTAACTCATACATCACATACAAAGTTTGAAAACGTAAATGAAATAAAAGCAATAAAAGAATCTTGGACCTCAGATCATGAAGACTTACCAATCTTCAAAAGCCCAAAAGGATCAATTAGCCATGAGTATGGGAGGTAGTAGCGTCAGACCCTACATTAGTGAAACAATGTAGGCACAAGTATGCATTAGTATATAGAATGTACTGAGTATGATAGCAATGCATAAGAGTTATGAAATCGTGCTAAAAGGACTTTACATGACATGCAATGACCAAACTAAATCATAAAATAATATGGTAGAAAACATAATTCATAATCTTGGTCAATGCAAGCTAAACATATTTAACACACTTATGAAATACTTTAGAAAGTAACCTTAGTTCATTATTGTAGAAATTTTACCATTAACCGACACAGACCATGTGAGCTACAAGATGGAATCTGGTGTCTATCCCACACCGAAAAGAGATGTCCTTACTTGCTAAGGTA
The DNA here is from genome assembly GCA_029582625.1 of Solanum boliviense. Classification (NCBI taxonomy): domain Eukaryota; kingdom Viridiplantae; phylum Streptophyta; class Magnoliopsida; order Solanales; family Solanaceae; genus Solanum; species Solanum boliviense. The sequence continues at coordinate 24,603 of JAJOOJ010003786.1, forward strand.
AGGACCATAAATTTGAGCTAAAGTGGATCCACTAGCTAGGTCATTTAAGACAAACCTATGGTGGCACATAGTTATGGGATATGGATATTTCTATTAGAAACCCGGCCTCAACTAATGGGAGAGCTTCCATCTCAATATCCTATCGGTGCTAAGTATACATCCCATAGAAATGTCATTTAATCATATTTTATCTTATTATCCATGGAAAGACACAATTAGTAAACAATCCAAGATAGAGTTTATTTAGAATGTCTCCTTAATATTGATTCAACTTAGGTGAGAAAACCTTTCAACCGTGTGAATCCTTTTGTGAGAAAATCCCTTTCACAATTATGTTTGTAGTAGTATGTGAGAAATCCTTCCACAACAACAAAAACAACATCAATGTTTTACTCTCAAAGCAACCTTGAATCATTTATATCAATTTCATAATGGAACATCCATATCTTCATAATTCACATTACATAGTTCATAAACTTGATCATGTGTTCATAGTAACATAAAATTACTTCAATTCATGCATAAAAGATTGGAAACAATCACTTGAATCATAATCGAAAAGGGACCCATGAAGATTGAATAAAATCCTAACTTGAATTGCAAATCTTTTTTTACAAAATTGGAGAGGTTTGGAACATTATAAAGGAAAGGACTCCATAGGTGAATACTAACATACCTTAGCAATCAATGCCTACAATCAATGGTGGATTAGAGTTCTTCAAGCCAAACCCTAGCTTTCTCTTTCCTTGGTTCTTGAGGGGCAATTTGAGGGTAATCTTGGAGAGAGTTTAATAATTTAGAAGAAAGGTTTTGAATGAGTAGTTTTTAGGCTTAAGGGACTTATATAGGGCATAGGATTAGGAACAAAACGACCTATTTTATGCATTAATCAATTAGGGAATAGACTTAAAAACCCTTAAAAATAATTATCAACATATTCCTATGGTTTGGACCTATGGTCTGTAGGTCCTTCTACGGACCGTTCTAGTCAATTGTAGAATTGATTAGAGACCCTTAATTTGGTCAATTTTTTACGAACACAATCTATGGTCGTAGGTCCTTCTACAGACTGTAGATACCAACTGTATAACCCAACCTTAAACTTTAAAAATTTCACTAAGTCTGGGAGTCACCTTCGAGACCTATCTACCATTTGTACATGGGATGACATGTCGTCTTGGTGAACTGTACAAATGGTACTGGACTTGTTTTGAAAAAAACTAATTTCCCCCTTCCTACGGTCCGTAGATGGGAACCATAGACACAATTTGCAACCCAAAAATTCATTTTTCTTCCTTTTTCCAAATTCCAGGTGTTAAAATATCTTCCTCTTGGGAATATTCATCCTTGAATGGGACTCAAGACAATGTAAGGAGGGTAGGGGAAGAGATCTAACAACCCAATAAGAGTGCAACTTCATCAACAACACATAATCAAGGATAAACATCAACTCCAAGCTTAAGCATTTTCAAAACATCATTCATAAAATATACATGCAAATCATACTCAAATGTACATAATCATGCATAAATCAATTAAAGCTAAATCAGTATCTCAAAAACATGTTTTCATGAGCAAGTATGCATGAGGAAATATGATAATGACTAAGACCTGAGGATGGAACATGTGGAACTAAATACCTCAAGCTAGAGTAGGGACGGAGGGAAAGATATGAGGGTATCGAGATATCATATCAGCCTCGCCTCCTAAGTGGCACCCTTAACTAATTGATTCCTCTAAATAACCTTCACAAAAACAACTTCCTTCTTCTTAACTTCCGAATTTGCCGGTCTAAAACTCAACCGGAGCCTCTTGATAAGAAAGATTCTCTTTAACTCCCAAACCTTTCAAGGGAACAATAGATGTCGGATCTCCAACACACTCCTTCAACAAGGAGGCATAGAATACTTGATGCACCGATGCAAAATCATCAGGAAAATCAAGTTCATACATAACTTTACCCATACGACTTAAAATCTGATATGGTCCCAAATAACGGAGACTAAGCTTTTATTTCTTTCCAAACCTCATTATACCCATCATCGGTGAAATTTTCAAGTAGACCAATCATTTAACACAAAGTCAAGATATCTCCTTCTAACATTAGCATAAAATTTTTTGTCAAATTTGAGTCGTTTTCAACCTTTCACTAATAAGTCAAACCTTCTTCATAGCCTCATATACCAACTCAGGACTTATCAAGGCAATATCATGATGAGTGGCAGATTTGCACTCATTTAAGGTCCATTTAGCTCAATAATTAGTGTCTTCAAAGCCTAATTTTTTCCTATTCTATTAGAATTTTGATGATTTGCAACTATGAAGGCAATTTGACAAGGCAAGGACTGATGTTTGAAAGAATGTCCAAAAATACAAAAATAAGTGCAAAGTAAACATTGTTGATCGCCTAACATGAAGGGCAGATCACTAACTAAGCACGACCTTGCAAAATTTGACAGTGTATAACACTTGTGTCTATCATAGAAGATCGATGGACTCCAGTAGAGACGGCGATACACCGACTAAGAATGGTGGTCTGGACTCCTATCACCCAAAATGACGGCTTCAGTGTAAAGATTTAATGTTCGAAAGGCGAACCAAGGTGGTATTTGATTGTTCAAGTTGTAATTGAGGAATCGTAGTTACAAATGCAATTCTAGCTTATAACTCTATACTTGTTTGAGAAAGAGGTATGAGAGTCGAATTATTAGTTGATGGTTGTATTGATTGCATCTTTAAGAATCTAACTTGAGAAAGTGGGTTTGATTGCATTCTTACAAATCTATCTTGAAAGAGTGGATTACTTAAGGAATTGGGTTGTTCGATTGTGTTTCGCTAGTTGAGGTTCGAAAGAAATCGCTTGAAATGCAATAATTGATTGAGAAATGACTATTGCACTTAAAACCTAGCCTACCCGCTGAGATTCAACATCTTTGAGTAACTAGCCTTCACCCATTACACAAATTTAGCATTCAACTTATCACACTCCTAAGGACCATGCTCTACTTGTTTACTTCCCATTTTATTTGTCGAAAACTGGTTACCCAAATCCCCCCATTTGCTATTAATCATCAAAACTTTGTGATTTACCTTAATGTTGCAAAACCTCTACTTCTACAATAGATTAGGACACAATTTTACTTCTTAGTCGAAATCTCTACTGTATCACTTCTTGTGGGATCGACCCCAAATCTTACTTGGGTTTATACTTGTTAGTGACTGCCTACACTTAGAATTGGATGAAGTGTAGTTAGGCATTATAAAAAATGGCGCCGCTAACGAGGAGTTGTGTTTAGAATTCTTTTATTGAAGTTTAGTCGTGAACTGATTTTTGTTATTTGTTGGCTCCTCTAAAACAGGTGCAGAGATGAGTGCAAATGGGAGTAACACTAGCCAACTTGGTAACAACAATGACATCGGGAATTTGCATGATGTTAATGAGGATCAATTGGGAAGTGCGGGTGCTACTCGATTGCCTCCGACTGTGGGCAATGCGGTATCTCATGTGACCAGCACAATGTTGCAGTTGTTGCAAATGAAGGGTGTAGCGACCCTAAAAAAATTGATAGGTGAAACTAGAGCCTAACGTATGAATCTTAAAAGTTTTAGCATAAATTGGAGTTATGAAATTTTCCAAAAATTTGACCAAGTATAAGTTCAAGAGAGGCGAAAGGCATCACTGCCCTTAGAAGCTCCCTTGGACTTTGCCTTAGTTTTATTTGGTAAGTCCATGTGGGCAAGGGGCGTTTTCGTAAATATTATTTTTAGTTAAATTAAGAAGTGGGTATATTTTATATTATTCCTAATATGCAATATAAGGTATTAAAACATTTAAAAAGGTATTTTTTTGTAATTCATTCTTCAAAAATCAAAATCCCTCTTTCAAAAAGGTTCTCTCTAGAACCCCATGGAAGCTCAAGGTGAAAGATGGAGCTAGGGTTGATGGTGGCTACTGATTTCTTCTTCAATTTCGTTTGGTTCTTGATGATTAAGGTATGGGGATCCTTTATCCTTGATTCCTCTTCCATTCAAGGATCCAAATCAAAGTGTTTTGAAAGTTCTTCAAAAACTCAATAAAGTCCTAATTTTGGTTCTAGCATGGGTTCTTGCATTAAGTGATTTTTAATGATGATTTATGTTATTATTGATGTTTATTGATGTTTTTAAGAAAGATAAGTCCATGAACCCATGTCTTTCCAAGTTTCCTAAATTTGGCTTAGGAAGTGGGTTGAATGTTTATGATTGAATGATCATGGAAAAATGCTTAGGTTGAGTTGAGTAGTTGATTTCTATTATTATCTATGTTTATCTATTGAGAATTGTTGAAGAATTGAGGAATGGTGATTATGGCTTTGGAAAAGGGTAAGTTGACCTAACTTCATTGTTAATGTAGAATTGATATAGAATTGTGATAGATTGATGTGTGATCCACTTATGGTGGAGGTGTTTACTTATTGAATGTATTGTGATTATGGCCTTGAAGGCATCATATGAGTAATTGAAGTGTTGACATGATATCATATATGTGAATGCGATGTAAAGGATTTGAATGAGAATCTAATGAAGTAAAGGTAATCATGTTGTGAATATATATGTGTTCATGTGATCCCAAGGTGAGCTTGGATAAAGTATTATTGTATTGTGATTAAAAGTATGTTCTCTCTTAACACTTATGAATGAAGATGATGGAATGTGAAGTGCCTTATATTGTTGAATGTCATCTCTTGACTTGGTAGACTTAGGTGCTCTTCTTGATAAATGAAAAGCTATGCTGAATATATATCGATAGGCTATGGCATTCCTTTCATATGTAAGTGATGAACTCTGTTTCTGAGCTGGGTAGTGTCTGATAATTTATGTTCTCTAGAACTTCGTTTATAATGAATAAATATGATTTGGAAAGCTAACTCGTATACCTACAACTCTTATGTTTATGTAAAACTCTAATTTAACTGTTATGGATACGAGATATGGGATGCAACATAGGGCAAGTTCTGCCCAGATTTCGGAAATTAAAATCCTGTATGATCATCTGTTAGTGTTTTGAATATATCTTTTTGTACAAAATGTATTTTACTGTGATTCTTGTTTGTTTGAAACCTTAAAGAGATGTAGTTACATCTCTCATAAAGGTTATAAAGTCTAGTTTTGCCATTTTCCTTTTCAAATCTAACTTGCGACTTGAGGTACTAGGCTGGACAGATTCACTGTTTTGGGAGCATAGTTGTATTTGTACATATTAGGCTTACTTGTGATGATGATCCTATTTTACGTCAACATTACTGATCTAATAGAAGTTAAAGAAGTTATTTAATTATATTTTAAGGTTGTATATACTCGTTAACAAATTGAGGACCTTGAAACGTTGGTTGGTCTATGGTCTGAACTCGCAAAGTTATGTTGGACGGATTCTTCGCTAAAGCACTGAGTTTGTATATAAACTTGTACTTGCACTCTTTTAACTGCGGAAATATTTGAAAGTTGATCTTGGTACCTTGACTACCTCTTGTCACCTTGCATTGTCATGTTGGTATCCTTTAAGACGTTAAAGATGCTCATGTAACTCGCCCACTTGTACAGACTGTTTGATCACCTGGCACTCTTGTTGGGACCTTGTCCTTCTTGTGGCTGTGACTTTGTTACTCTTGGCATGCCTCTTGATTCAGATCATTTGCCATCTTGACTCTGGATTTTTAGTCCGTCTTATGAATAGAAGTTGTCCATTTTAAGTACGAATTAGAAAGCCATTTTTAATATGGTTCTCTTGATTATTGGGCTTTGAACCTTCTTGATACAGGGCGTCGGCCCTTCTTGATACTTGCTTGTGCTTGGTGTGACGACATGATGTATATATTAGGAGAGCCTTGTTATTGAATCTCTTGGAAATTGGTGCTATGAGCATTCTTGACACTTGGATCTTTAAGTGTAGAACTTGATGCCCTTAATGTGAACTCTAGTTACTTGATAGGTTCTACACCGTGTACGTAGTATTATGGGATGTTATCTACATATGGCACGAGTAGCCTTTGAAGGTGCTAAAGTGAGTTCTCTAAGTCTATATGACTAAAGTGAGAAATCCCCTAAATGCATGAATGTGTCCTAAATGACTTTAAAGAAGAATGTTGACTTATTATCTAAATGATTTGTTGAATGAATCGCTTATATTAATGAAGTGAGTTACTTAGTATGTTACCTTGAAGCATGATGGTTCTTGTCTATAATAGCCTTGAGGAACACTTAGGTGTGTATGAAGAGGTTGTATGGGCGGCCACTTCATGTCTCACTCAAGTGTGTCTTAGGGTTACTTTAGATAAGGGTCCTTGGATGATGAAATGAGTTACGTGGTGAAAATGTTGAGTACGTCTATAATGTGGTTAATGTCTTATTTGTTGGTTATGTTCTATAATTTTTCAATGTTCGTGAAGTTTTACTAAAATGGCATAAGGCATGACTTTCAACCAAATGTCCTTTTTAGCATGTTTTTGCGTCGCTTCCATACTTAGTACTTAATTGTGCTAAACCGTTTCTTTCCCTTTTGACTAAAGTGTAGGGATTTGGAGATGTTGATATTCCATGGCTGATTGATAGGTTTCTAAGGTGTTTGAAAATGAAAACTTGGTGAGTCCTCAAAGATTTGAGGACAATAACCAACATGTTCCTTTATGTCTTGTAGTTTTGTTATAGTTTTGAGTGGGCTTAGTCCCAATGTTGTATTCAAGTACTAGATGGTTTTGAGACATATTGTTTAAAGTCTAGAAAGTCTTTCGCTTGCTATTTAATGAAAGTATCTTCGTGTGTGAAGAAAGTTTTATATTCTTCTCTATTTTTTTTTAAGTATCGTATGCAATGAATGATCCATGAGGCTTGTATTTGACCGCTTCGAGGTCGAATACGTCGGTTACAACTAGCGGGTGCTCTCGGGTCGTGACAAAGGGTCTCTTTGGAGGACTCACTCATGAGTACCCTCATGACCACATCTGAAACTTCATGGATGTGTGTGGGTCATTTTCTTTCAAGAACATCACTCAAGAGTTAGTTCGACTTCGTTTGTTTTCCTTCTCTAATGGGGGAAGCAACAAAGTGGTTGACTGAATTACCAAGGGAGTCAATTACTTCTTTGAATGAGATCACTGATGCATTTTATGAAATGTTTTTCCCTCCTTCAAATATAGTCAAGTTGAGGGATAACATTCAGAACTTCAAATGAATGGATGGCGAACCTATCCATGAGACATAGTTAAGGTTCCAAAAATTGCTGCTCCAATGTCCAATTTATGGGCTGCCGGATAATGCATTATTACAATATTTTTATCTGAGCCTCGCCGAGGTCAGAAAAGGTGTGGCAAACCAGCTTATTAGAGGAGAAATTATGAGACAACCGTTTGACATAGCATCAACCCTTCTTGATGAGATGACGAAAATTAATCGTCCATGGTACACTAGAGAAGATCAGATGTCTCCTTTGAACTTTGGGCTGAAAAAGGAACAAATGGATAAGAACAAGCAGCAAGATGAAAACATAGCCAAAATGATGACCCAAAGGGACCTATTATCAAAACATTGCATGGGAAGTGGCTGTAAAGCTATAAATGCAGTCGGAATTAATAGTGGTGTAAACCCAGATAAAGCACACTTTGAGGCCATGTACAATGAAGAAGTGCATTTCTTGTTGAACCAAAGAGGGGGTTCTCCTTCGAATTACCCAAGACCGGGCAAAATTCAAGGTTGAAATAGAGATCGAGAATATAGTTGGAGAGATCGAGATTGTGAAAGGCATGACCGCAAAGAAAATTGAAGGGATCGGGATGGTGAAAAAGATCGCTATGTGCCTCCCCATGAGTGTCAAAAGCCAAAAGAGCCTAGGGCCAATCCTGAAATTTTTTTGCATCAAAGATATGCTTGCTCATATTCTGAACAAAGTGGAAAGATCAGACAAGGTGATAAAAGAAATGAAAGATGATGTCTCTTCTCTTAACCAAAAGGTCACATCACACACGGTATCTATTAAGCAGTTGGAAACACAGATGGTTAAGATCTCTGCTCATTTAAATCCAAGGCAAAAAGGGGGTCTCCCAAGTGATACTTTGGTGAATCCGAAAAATGAAACATGATCCCATAGCAAGGTCATTCCACGATGTTAAATAATGCGATTCTTGGAAGGCAACAAAAGTTTTACTTTTTTGTCATTCGAATAACGTTTGATGGATGTTCAGGTTGAAAATTCAAAGTTTTGGATAAATAAACTAATGGGCGAGCTTAGAACCCAATTGGCGGATCACCGAGTGGTTCAGCGAGTCCGATGTTGATCACCATTTTGACCAACCGAATGGGTGAAATGCTGGTAATTTTGATGGAAAAGAATCCATTCGGTGCCTCGCCTAGTGGATCAGCAATATTAATGAGGATCATCGACTGAGGCGCGAACTGAAGGGTCCAAAGGCTTCCATCCGTTTTAAATTCAAAACCTCTTCATATTTTGAACTTTTCAACTCTTGTACTCTCTCAACTTCATATTATATTGTAGTTCTTACCAAATTTTTGTGTGGGTGTTGTTGTGTGATTGGAATTCATTGCATTTTCCATTTTTGCTTTTGCCTGCATCGTTTCATTGTCTATTTCTGAGGTTGGTGTTCTAAATTAGACTTAATTTCTTGCCATATTCTAAGCATGTTTGTGTAGTTGATGGATCTATTGTGTGTTCTTGTCTGACTAATTGATTGATTGAATATTTTTGGATAATCAAGCATGTTAGATTTTGTGTTTAGCCTAATTAAATTTAAGTATCAACTTTAAATTGTTTGAATGGTGGTTGTGCATATTGGGTTTGGTGTGGGTGAAGTCTGAGTAACCCGAATTGTACTAAACAACTTTAGTTTTCCTAATGATGGATCGGGTGACGTCATTATTAAGGCCAAAGGCGTTGTTTTTTTGAATCTAGATAATTTGGGGGAAATCTGAGTACCCCGAGGTAAGTTATGGTATGGGTGTCTTGAATTGCATAGAATAGGGCTTGCATTTGGTTATTGTAGGTTGTGTGTTTATAATTCAGAGTCGAGGTAAAAATCTGGCACGATGGGCCATTTGGCGAGCTTAACGGCGGTTTACTAACTTACACCACTCATCATTTTTTTGCCGTGAATTATTGATGGTTTGTTCTGTAGTTTTTGGCGACACGCATGTGCTTACCGAATAACTTTGATCTCGCCCTTTTGAAGCCTAGTCTTTGGAATTTGCTCTGTAAAATTCAGCGAGTTACCTTTCCATCACTGATCAAGTTTGACGACTCGCTGAATGACCTTTTACATTGCCGTTTTATGCTAAATTTATGATATTTTGTTCTATAATTTTCGGTGAGCTATTTGAGGCTTGCCAAATGACTTCGGTGACTCGTCGAGTTGATTGGTAAGATTTCTTGCAATTTTTAATCTTGATATTTTACTAACTCTTTTCAACCGCATTCGTTTTGTTTTCTCGTTTTGACAGATATGGCCAGATCAAAAGTCACAGCAAAGGGTCCTCGACCCCGAAAAAAGGTGAAAGGGGTGGTGATTGTTGTGGAGGTTGCACCTCCACCATCTACTAGACCTCGACTCACTAAAGCTAGTGGTCAAGGTAAGGGCAAATGACCTACGAAACCAAGTTCGAGCAGCTCCAGCTCCTATAACATGGGTGTCTACTCCACCTACCGCACCACATCGGCTTCCAAAAGTGAGAATGATGAGGGATCTAGGACTCCAGTCTATGAGTCCGAACTAGCGAATGATCAAACCCTTAAGTGCAGACGTGCTGAATTGCACTCCAAAGCGCTGCATGATGCAAAGAGACTCCTGGCACTCCTGACATCTCCACCACCTCCAGCCCAGGCAATAGACTAGGCACCATAAGTGCTCCCAGCCCAGTCACCTCCGCCACGCTCGATAAATAGGCTGAAGGATATTGGTAAGAGAACAATTTTGGAGGAGAAGAGGTTGTCCACCGATGGGGTAGTGGACAGGTATCTAAGAGTGTGTGACACTCTCCGGTTCCACAAATTTAAGCATTCACAAATCCCCGGAACCTGTATGTGCCGACATGGGTCCAAGAATTCTACGAGAGTTATGCCAGGTTGCTCCTGAAAGGGAAGAAGAAGGGTGGAGCAGGGGCATCATTCGAGTTTTTGAGGTGCGTGGGAAGAATGTCAAATGCAGCGAGACCGATATAAATGAGCTCTTTGCTTGCACGGTCTAGGTGACACATACCTTGACCACGATGCTTAAAACTAAGTTACCAGACAATTTGAAGGGATGGTTAGCCCCATTGATGTCTGATATATCTCCTCTATGAATAGAGGCGGGGGTCCCAATTGAGAAGACAGACATTCATATTACTAATCGGTACTGGTTTGGGTTTATCAGTAACACCCTAATGCCGTCTCAGAATGAATCCATCCTCCTACACCCGAAGGCTACACTTCTGGGGTGCATTATTGATCAGGAGTGGCTTAACATGGGGTCAATTATAGCACAATATATGGCCATGAGGGCCAAACAGAGTCAAACCTCATTGTCTTTTCCTATCCTCATCAGTGATATGTGTCGACTGGCTGGAGTACCATTCGTGGCAAAAACTGATGTTGAGGTTACTTCTACATCTTCTACTGATATTTGAAGGATCAAGGTGGAGTGTATGAAGGATGAGTCCGAGAGGAGGAGCGAAGCACCATTGGATACATCTAGCTGTCGATGTAGAGACTATGAAGACGGATACTACTGATCCCACTCCGGCTAGTGAGCCATTAGGTATGCCTAGCTTTTCTGCCCCTGCTACTTCTATTGTTGCTGCTACCTCTCGAGCCCTATTGACTCAGTCCATGATATATAAAAAGGGCCATATCACCTATCCAGTCGATGTGCGAGCTTCAAGGGTTGAAGCAGTTGTCCCAAGTATGTTAGAGAGAGCTATATCTGCGGCTTTAGCTCCTATTTAGGAGGATTTGAGGGCATAACATGAGATGCTTACGACTCATGGACTAGCATTGGATGCACTTATTGTGCGTGTTGAGGCATGAAAGCAGTGTGGTCGACAATTGAAAGATGTGACAGGATTGAAGGCTAATATTGCTGGGTTGAGGCGTGATGTGAACGATCTAAAGTCCATTGACATTTCAATGCTCTAGTAAATGTGGACATTCCTGAGGATCCTAGTTCAGAGATACGAGCTACTCATGAGATCTCTTTGGCTACTTTGACCGGATATGTTGTTGTAGCTGATGATGGTGATGAGGTGGATACGCCAAAGACTAATAAAGAGGCCTTAGCGACCCTTTAGAATGTGGTGTATGAGGACTTGGAGGACCTTGAGGGTTATCTGGTCCTGTTAGATACATAAGGCTCTCTTTGGGACACATCGATGAATGGAACACAACTCACTATTGGAGGAGAGTCGGGTATTGATGCCCAGATTGAGAAAGCCCCAGATACACAACGTTCGCCTCAAACTTAACCTGACAGGGGGATTTTGACTCTCTTCCTATTTTTATTTACTTTTTATACATGTAGTTTTTCTTTCACATGAAGAACACTATTTCGTATTTTCTATGGGGTGACGATATCGTGATACCTATCCTCTTGGTTGTATTTATTTTGTTTTGTTTTATTTTGTTGACTATTGGATGTTTAGTTTTTTTTAGTGATTCCATAAGTGCTTTTAGATATGAATTGTCTCCTTGTGTTGCTTGAATGTGAATTTTGTTTGTTGAATGTTGTGATGTTCTCTTGCGCATTTAAGTGTCGGTTGCGATCAATACCGATGATTTGAATAGTGCTCTTGATTGAACAATAATTTTGTGTAAGTCCAATGAGGCAAATTTGAATTGCATAAGTCATGTGTGAACTCTTAGCATCTCATTGTGACTAGTCGATTGTCGAAGTGAGTCTTGTAATGATCGTTGCACGCGAGCTTAACTTGTAGAGTCATGATCGATGATTGTGTATCTTCGTGGAAAGACGAAGAGTGATTAATATATAAGTGATTATATGGGTCATATTTTAAGTTCTCGAGGGTCACATCTTAATTTTTGAAGTTAAGCGAGTTTAGTAATAAAAGTTGGCGAAAGTTATGGCAAATCACTTTTTAAAGATTTCTCTAAAATTTAGTGCAAATGTCTCAGAGGTTTTCTCCCAATATAAGAAGAGATAGAGGGCCCACAATATATCAAATCTAAGGTCTACGAGTCTAGTTTCCAATGCATCAAACCGTTCATTCATACGACATCGGAATAGAGAGATATTCACCTTTTTCTACTAATTGCGCATTAGAGGCGGCTAGTGGGTCCCCTAGGTCGGTGGAACCTTATAAAATAGCATCTTTTTCATTAATTTTCATTGCAGCTCGTAAAAAACCCCAGAAAATAAGATAATTTCTCCTCAAATCATTTGTGTGTGTTCATGATCTCTTCTTGACTCTTTATAAAAATTTACCCTACGTCGCGAGCTCGTCGTTTTGGTATAGTTTTAATGGTAAATTGTGTGGTGTAGCTCCGTAGAGGTAGAGGTGTACATAGGTCGGTTTGGTTTGGGTTTTCATTAAAAAAAAACTAAACCAATTATGTCGGTTTATTAAATCTAA
>JAJOOJ010003788.1:0-32773 GCA_029582625.1 Solanum boliviense
CATATATTCATAGAGTCATAAGCACACCATAAGACATAGTCTTCACATAGGAACCATCACCTAAGACAACCCCCAAGTCACACTAGTGCAATGTGCAAGTAGCATCCCATAATACTACTCACACCAAGTGTTCCTAGGAAGTCACCATAGACTAGGCACATCATATTCAACAAGTCATAACATCTTCATTTAACATTAGACATAAGACCAACATACATCATAACATCATAACATCATATAAGGACTCATTCATTTACTACATCATTAGTTATAACCCATTTAGTTCATATCATAGGTAAACCACCCTCACAACCCCTTCACAAGCTCACTTGTGCAATGTACACATGGAGTCCCATTACCCCACATATACTAAGCAAACCCATTAAGAAGTCATAAGTGTAATTCACATGCATAATCATACTTCATGTCTTGACATAAGTAAAGTCAACCTTAGCATGCTTTCATATTAACATACATAGACCATAGTCTTCATTACATAAAGAGCCTAATCATAACCTCCCTTAGAGTCCACTTGTGCAATGCATAAGTAGGGTCCATAGTCCTACCTACACTAAGTAACTCTTTAAGAAACCATGACTAGAGTTCATATTCTTATCTTAGTTCATTTCTTAACTTTTGAGAGACATTGCCATAACTGACATAGACTATGTGAGCTACATGGAATCCGGTGTTCTACTCCCACGCCGAAAAAAAAGGGTACTACTTGCCAAGGTAGGACCTACATACATAATATCTATCTAGTGGATCCACTAAGCTAAGACCTACGGGGGCACGTAGTTATGGAACAAGGAGATTGCTACTAGAAACCTTGACTTACTAGGCGTGGAGGTTTCCATCTCATGAGACAACATCTATGTTGGGAACCCGAACTTGCTAAACATGAAGGTTCTCTTGTGGGAAGCCAGACTTGCTAAACGTGAATCCGCCCACTCTTATTTTTCATGTTCACTCGGTGCTAAGCTCCAACTCCCTTTTTAAACATGTTTAAGCCTTTATTTAACATTAGTTCATAAAATAGGTTTTAGGGACTTAATCCCTCATATCATATAGCTCAAAGGTTTTTAAGATGAGTATGACCTTTCATCATAGAACCTACTTTATGTGAGAATGACCTTTCGCATAGTCATACCATATTCATAAAATAGTCTAGTTTTGAGTACAATTGAGGAAACCTTTCAAGAGACTCACTTTCGCTAGATTATCATAAACCTTATTCATTCATTCATGTGTGTGTGCATATGTAAGAAAACCTTTCACATGAACACCTTTATACAACATATATTCATACCTTGCTAATCATACACTTTGCATGCATAATAAGATGTAAGGGTGCATATAAGAGTTAACCTTTCAATAGACACCATAACACATCATATTCATAGCTATACATGTAGAGTGTGTGTGTACATATGTGAGAAAGCCTTTCACATAAATACCCTTATACAACACATATTCATACCTTGTTAATCATACACTTTGCATGCATAATAAGATGTAAGAGTGCATATAGGAGTTAACCATTCAATAAACACCGTAACACATCATATTCATAGCTATAGATGTAGAGTGTGTGTGTGCATATTGGTCCTCATAGTGACATAATAGCAACAACATTGATATTGAGTGCACTTCCCTTCAAGGGATCACAACACATTCACAATGTCCCTAAATCATGAGCAATTCACATAATAAGCCTTTAGGGATTCTAGACCACACACCGACACTTCATTATAAGAGACAAGGACACATTCAACATTGAATAGGTACTCCTAACATGCATATGATCACACATTTATATAGGGGTAATATAGGTTGGGGTCATTCCACAATAGTACTTAACATAATCAATCATGTAGACCACACCTTATCCCTCACATTATCCTTCACATTATACTCCTCATCATCAACACACTTTAAACATCATGCTAGCATTGAGGATTTCATACATAACCTTCATAGCACAACTTCATAAACATATGCATCATAATTTTTGAGAATTTGGGGATCATGGGTTCTTCAAGAATTCCTTTGAAAATTATCTTAAAAACCATAATTCCACATTAATTCATCAATAGAATGATTTAGAAAATCGTTTGACAAGGGACCATGCTTAGATTGAAAATTGGGAATTTTGGTCTTTGAATCACTTTTGAAAATCTTTGATAGAACTCCTTGAATGAGAGGTTATGCAAGAATCAAGAGTTACCATACCTTAATTATTGAAGACCCATGAAATTGAAGAAGATATCAGTTTATAAACCCATCTTCTAGCTTGAGCTTCATCAAGGTCTTTAATGGGGTTTTTGAGAGAATCTATTTTGAGAGGGAAGGGTCAATTTAAAGAATGGGGTATAATTCTAGGTTTTGGGGTTTTAACCAACTTAAAATACCCTAAAATAGGTAGAATAACCATTTATAATAATTCCCCAAAGTACCCAAACCACCCCTCACTTATTTGGACCTTTTAAACAAGTCAAACTTGAGTTTTTATTTTCACAGATTTCGTCGGGAACCAAGTCCGCGACGCGGAGGTGTTCCCACAAGTTTCTGGAAATTAAATTTTGAGACAGTAGAGTCCGCGGTGTCTCCGCGATGCAAAGCCACTTTTTGGCCATTGGTGGAGCAGGTCCGCGACGCGGAGCCACTCCCTCCATGCATAACTTCAAGCTGCCCTGGCAGCTCGTTTGGCCAAGGGTTGGGGTCCCCCTCGCAGACCCTTAGGGTGGTCCCTAGGAGTTGTACCCGAACGTTTTGACCCTAAAAATATTTATTAAGACACTAGGGTCACCTCCACTAATTTTAGACTCCAAGCAACACATAAAAACATGAACAACATACTAGAACACACCAACATGCAAAAGACTAGTTTCCGAACGTCATGGTCGTCCCTTGACGTTTGACTTCCAAACTCTTTAAAACTGACTAAAAAGGCTATTCTTCATTATTTTTAACAAGTTATTAATTCATAAAATCCATGTGAGGCTCTAGTTTACCCTACTTCATTTTGAGGGTCATTACATCATACAAGCCTCTTAGCATATCATAACATAAGATAATAGGAAATGGTGAGGAAATTTAAAACTTTTTCTTTACATTCGAAGTCTTTTATAAACATACAAGCAGAAGTCTACACTTGATCTCAAACCATCTATAACCATTTGACCACACTTTAGGATGCAACCCATACAAAAGTCTAAAACATAAAAGAAAGACTAGAAGGACATGGTGGTCAAGCCTTCGAGTGTTATGAGGACTCACCATAACTTCTCTTATTGACCCACTATGAAACTAGCCACGAGGATGGAAGCTGATATCTCCAAACCCTACACTTTGGAAAAAATGTAAAAAATATGGGTTAGTACAAAAATGCATCAAGTATGATAGCCATGCATAAAAATCTTGAAAATATTCTAGAAGGGACATTTTAGTTGAAGCCATGCTATATGTCAATTTTGAACATCATCTTTGATATAGTTGGAAAGCGTAACTCATAAGGAAACTCATGTATAGTTCATCATAGCATAAAGGGTAACAACATAATCAAAAGCATAGCCTCCAATATAGGCATAATGCAAACATCAATTATCATAATAAATGGTTCATATACATAGTTAAATTCCTAGATCTTCATGTCATAAGAGAACCAATCGATAAGTAACCCCAAGTTATACTTGTGCAATGCATAGATAAGATCCCATAATCCCATCTACACTAAGTACCACTTTTAGACCACCATGCCCATGCTTATCATGCCATAATCTCATCCATAGTTAAAACTCATAGACAAGGAAACATTCATGTTCAATAGCTCATATCAAGGATATCCACTCATAGCAACAATCTACATTAAGCATGCATCAATTCATAAATCTTCATAACATAAGAGAAACACACCATGACCACTCTTGAAGCCTACTCATGCAATGCATGAATGAAGTCCCACATCCCCATCAACACTAAGTAGTTTTCCTTGAGTAAACATAGTTCATAATTCATCATCTTGTTCATGGTGGGAATTAGCCTTAACCGACATAGACCATGTGAACGTAGCATGGAATCCGGTGTCATGACCCACACCGAAAAGAGGTTGGTATTAGGTGGACCCAATAACTAAATAACTTACAGGGGAACATAGTTTATGAGATAAGGAGATTTCTACTAGAAAGCCCAACCTTGCTTAACGGGGGAGCTTCCATCTCATGAGATTGCTTCAAGAAGGCCTTACTTAACGGGAGAGTTTCTATCCCATATTCATTATCTACTCGGTGCAAAACATAATTCCCATGGAGAACTTATTAAGTCCTAACTTGTTTCATTAGGATAGCTCATTGGATCATGAGTGAGAATAACCTTTCACCGTCCATTTCTTCATGTTAGATTCAATTAGGTGAGAATTATCATTCAACCTTAGAATCATCATGTTGTGAGGAAATCTTTCACATTATATTCATTGTGTGTTCATGAGAATATTCTTTTAATCAACACAATTACATCATCATAATCATGGTTTCTTCATTCATAGTCATGCATAAGTGTATGTGTGTGAGAATAGCCTTTCAATAACACCATCGTTACGTCATAGTCATACTCACTTTACTTTCTCAAAGAGTTCTTAAAGCATGTACACAACCTTCATAAAGCATGTATAATATCATATATTGCCCTTTCAAGGACCAAGGATTATATTCAATTAACATATCTAGAATTCATTATATTATACATGGATATAATCATAGTTGAAATAATCAAGTCATGACATGCATGATCTCATATACTCATAACATAGGTCATGTTAGTGAAGTCCTTCCACAATAATATCGTAAACAATTCAACCTACACAATGGCTTCACTCTCAAAGCCTTATCAATCTTAGTTCATTCATATTAGCTTTTATCCTCAAATCCCTAGGAATCACATTCATACCACAAGGTTTACTCTCAAGCAACACCTGACATGGTCATCACATATGCATAATTCTCAAGATAATCTAACCACATGCTTCATTCTTAAGAAATTCTAGTCATACGTCATCGTACACACTTGACCTTAGCCAACTCATGTGTATAAGTCTTCATCTTAAGAAATCATCATATAAGACCCAATATAATCAATATATGTCTACAAGCTTTACTTTTAAGTGATTCATATCTAAGTGCTCTAATATTAAGAAATTCATAAAGAAGTTCACCTATCTTAGAAGGTCACATCTAAGCCCTCAATTTTCCTCTTTCATGGCATAACACTAACTATATCAATTTCACCCTAGAATCTTAGTTTAGTCAAGAATGCATGTATAATACTACTAAAAGCATGCAATTTCATCATAATCAATCAATATCCACTCAATTGGATTAACATACAACAATACCCACAATGTAGGAAGAAACCCTAACTAGAATAGGGAAATTCATGGATTCTAGAGGGATTCAACATAAAATAATATAAAATAATCAATATCTCCATAAAAATTCATAATTCAATCATTAAAAACGAATTTGAAAGGAATCCATGAGATTGAAGTCAAACCCTAGCTTTTGGGTTTTCTAGCCTTGAAATTAGGGTTTTGAAGGGGCTCCATGGGTGAAGGCAATCCATGGATGAAGACCTACCATACCTTATAGAAGATTTACCAAGAATTTGAGAAGAAAAACTTGATTCTTCAACCCTAGCTTCACTTTTCTTCTTCTTCTTCCTTGAAGTTCTAAAGAGATGATTTTGGGGGAAAGTTGGTTATGGATTTGGGTTTTGGGATTTTATGAAGTGAATGTGTTAGTTAATGACTTTAAAACACTTATATAGGTGAATTAAAACAATATAAAATGACCTCACATCAAACTAACTAAAATAGGAATTTCCTAATGTACCCCTCCCTTAATCGACTTGAGACAACTTTATAGGCCCCATCCACGGCCCCTACCTACAGGGCGTGGACCGACCCACGGCCTGTACTGCAGGGCGTAGGTTCGGGTTCTGCAGCCTCTCATCTTGGCCTAATGACCCACGAGCCTCTCCCACGGAGTGTGGACCACCCTACGGGGAGTAGGTCCCTCCGTGGATCACTGTTTTGGGTAGTTTTGGGGTAGACTTCAGGGTCCTCCTCAAGGACCCTTGGTAGACTTGTCGTACCTTGATGTTTAACCCCTAAACCCTTCATTCTAAGTTAGAGAAGTAAATTTTATGACTCTAACACTTACAACAAACTCTAGTTAAGCCTACAAGTTTCCAGGGTGTTACAATATTCATTATCAAAACTTCTGAATAATCCCCTCATTTTGATCAGCTGCAACAATGGTTCAGTTACCATAAAGGTAGCATTCTTTGGAATATGGGGTAATCGAATTTCACCAATCTTCTAGATGACATTAGGATTCATGTCATCCATCTTCTTAACATCATTAACTCGCCCATGGTGACTAGAACTATCATCACTGTTTTCATTCATCCTTGCACCTACTAATAGGACACAACAACAAAACCAAGAGTAAGTTTGTTCAACTAAAAGAAAATGAGTACACAAATTACTTTGCAAATTTAATTCTTAGGTGCTACTCCACAGCAGCGGCGCCATTTTTGATAACACTCAAACTATTCTCAAAAAATAAAAATTCAAAGAGAAAGCGATCATTGTCAATGCCCAATTAAGAGTCGGGGTTGAATCCTACACGGAGTAGTGTAAGAATAAGAATCCAAAAAGTGAATTAAAATGTGACTAATCTATTGTAGTAAATGAGACAAATGCGTGAATTATTCCACTGAATTTAATCAAGAGATTTAAAGATCAAGAATAAAAATAAACCAAACTAAGCACAGTTTAAATGATTTAATTCCATTCTAGGGGTGTGGGGGGTTTGTGTTGATTCCAATTGGGGGTACAATCACATTTCTCAGCAAAGCTTAATAACCATGCATAAGTTAGGGCATGTTCAATAATGCTAATCTTTTTCCGATCTCATAGAATTATTTCATAAAATCTCCTTTTGGTCTCATTTATATGATTCACATATCAACCCATTACATTAATTATACAATTAGATTTAGATAGATTGCAAACATATTACTTACTCTTATTGGTCTCTTTCAAGCACCAATTAGAGATCAAAATTTCCATCAAGTTAGCCACCATAACAACTAAATTAAACACATGCTAACAACTAGAATCCATGGTGCAGAGCAATAACATAGTGCAATAAATCACACCTACTAATTTAATATCAACACCCAACCCCTAATCACACCCCTAGAAATTAAAGTTTTAGCCACCCATCACAAAAAGTACAAAGATGATATCTATCATGATAGCAACCATTAATACATTGAAATTAAGCAATATCAACACCTGCTTTGGATTCAACTTCCAATTGTTGGTTACAAGAGCTAAATTATAAACCCCACAACGAAGAGCAATACTCTATAGTTTCTTTCTCTAAGAGTTCCAAAAGTAAAAACTGATTAAAGATAAGATTGATTTATTTTCTCTCTCTTCCCAAATATTTATACTTTTAAAAAAAATTCTTCCACATTCCATTCGGCGACATAAGTCGAGCTCGCTGAACTCACTAGGGGAATCACCATCTGTAGCATTCAACTAGCCTTTTACTGGTTTCAAGCTTTAGGTTTTAAAACTCAAATGGGTGGACTTGATGGAATACACCCTTACCGATTGGTGAATTGACAAATATCACCTTGTTCTCCTTAGATATCCTTCAATTTTACTCTTTAGTCTGTCACTTTCAGCAATGCATTTGGATTCAACTTTAGTAATTGGGCAGATCGCTAATGCAACTCTCCTTTGCCAATTTACTTTGTCAGTTGGACATTAAACACTTTCAATTTGGGAGACTCACCCTTTTGATTAGGAGAACATAAGGATTGTGCTCTCTATGCTTTTCAATGTTTTTGACCTTTCTTTCATGTATTCGTCCTTGCCTTGTCCTTTAGCCTTCACAGCCTTAAATCATCAAATTATCATCAGGATAGGACATAATTAGGCATTGTTTATACTAAATGTTGAACTAAAAATTCCTCAAAAGAATGTAAATCTACCACTTATCATCCTTCATAAAAGTCACAACCCTTCGAAAAAATCACAATTTGTCGGAAAGGTCCCTAACCTTCCAAAAAGTTATTTTCCTTCAAAATGAATCTACTTCAATAATATATAATATAATATAAATACATATAAATATAAAATATATAAGATATATGAAATAGGATATTTCTAGTTAGGGGCATTATAGTAATTTAACATTCAAGTTAGAAAGTTCGTAAAAATATTATTAGAAATCTTAGTATAGATTTAACGAATCGTTTATCAAAGGTATACATTAACATGATAATTATGATTTGAGATAACATATATCTTTTACTAAGGTAACTAACCATATTTGATACCTTTGTGGTGAGAAATCTATGTCAATTTATTTTATTGAAGATATCATAAATCTCATTACTAAGGTTACAAACCATATTTGATACTTTTTGATAAGAAAATCTTTGTCAATTTATCCTTTTGAGACCATAAAATAAGTTTCAAACACTATATAAAGAATGAAGCATAAAAGCAATTAACACATGAAAAGCAAAAACATATTATTTTCAGCTTCATTATGAGTAACTTTAATCTTTTTGTATCTATTATTGTTCTCCTCCTTCTAAATACATCAATAGAAGTTGCAGCTATCAGAGTTGAGAACATTTCAACCAAATCGTTAAAAGTCAAAGAAATTTTTGATCTTTAATGGAGTTATAAACTTTTCAATCCATGCGCTCAGTTCCTACGGGACCAAATCCACTACACAATATTACCCCTCTAGATTCTCAGAATACCCCAAATACATTTGCTACACATAATCCCATGCAACAAAGAGTTAGCTTTTGAAAGAAAAACTTCATAAGATGTAATAAAGTCATCGACATATGCATTCAATAAAATTGAGGTTGTTTCATTATATTTTATTAATATTATTATAATACTTATTTTGTTATTTGATATTTGTGTTATTAATTATAATTTTTGTACTATTATGAATGTTAACAAAATCTAATGATTATTATAAAAGACACTAGAAACATATATTGAAAATAAAATAAAAATAAATCAAGAATCGTAAAATTAGGAAAAACTAAGTGAATATATATATATAATATGAGTGTGATATATATCTTTTTTTTTCTAGTTTGTTTAGGCCTTTTTTCTTATTTTTTTTCTTTTGCTTATTTCATCTCTAAAATTTAATATCTAGACACTTAGAAATCATTATTTAAGAGGCAGATATTTACTATCAATTTAAAAGACTCATAACCTAGCTATCATTTACGCATGATTTAACATTACAATAAGTAATATAGCAAAATTAGTTGTTACCAATGGTCTTTTTGGTTACTACTTTCAATTTTTGCATTTTAGAATAGCATCACACACACACACACACACACACACACACACACACACACACATATATATATATATATATATATATATATATATTATGATTCATCATTTTGCATTCAATAAATTTTTGCAATAAATGGACGCAAATGTAGAGGTCCTTAATTCTAAAAGCTCAGTGTGGCTTCTCTAGATCTCCTTACAAAAAAAATAAGGTGTCGTGATGGTGAGCTGAGAAATAGAGCAGGGATGTCATCTTGTAAGAAGACTCATTCAGAAATTGATATTATTTCATTAAATCAATGAGTTTACATGTATGTTTGATTTTTTGAACTTTTTTCATGAAATGATTCTTTCATGTGTAGCTGATTTACATTAGAATAAGGTTGTCTCTTGACATGGCTTCGTTGAAAAAAAATATTATATATATATATATATATATATATATAGATCTGTAAGGAAAAAACAAATAAAAGGATAAATTTATTCAAATGACATTGCTTTTTGTCAAGAGCATTGCAACTTATTTGGTTAAGTCACAACCCAAGCCGACACCTTGGATTTGACTCAAGAACCATTGTTGGCCCCCAAGCGAACCCTCATCCTGGATGACTACAAGTGGAAGACTGACTCAAGCATACAAAAGCATCAAACTGAGCAAGTGTAGTAACAATACACAACCACAATGTACTGGTAGGATCATCATCTAGTTCCAGTAAATGAAATATGAACGGGCACTCACAACTCAGTAAAAAATAAAATACCCAATTACAAACATAACTGCAACATAGCCTGGACTTACATTCCTTACCCTAAATTGATATGCATAACATCATGAATCCTTAAAACACAACAATTTAGTAAGGTTTTCTGTTGGAACCCACATATATAAACTATCAGGGTACCAATATGGTACCCATTCCCAAGTTAGTGTACCGGCATAGTATGTGTACGCAAGTTAGGGTACAAGCGTGGTACCCGTTCCCATTATAGTGGTGTGGCGCCCATCAAAGATGTTAGTATACAGACGTGACACCTATTCCAAATGTTAATGTATCATCATGTTACTTGATCTCAATCATCAATACATAGCACAATCACAACAACAATGAATAACAATCACTCATGTACATTCATGTAAAATATTCATTGCATTCAATTTACAACAACACTCAATACATAATATATCTTCCCAAGTTACCTAAACAAATATCATGCATGCATTACTAATGACGTTGTTAACAAACACATATATCATAAATGTGAAACTATAACTATCACCTATCTCAAAACATGCCTAAATACTCTAAAAAACTTGAGATTTCCCCTAGTTATGAATTTTTGCTTGTTCTAACTCTAAAAAAGCAATACAATACAATAATCAATGAACAATGGCCTAACTAAACCCTGATTTGTAACACCTTGGAATCTAGTAGGCTAAGCAAGATGCCAAGTGAGAGGTCACAAGCCAAAGGTTGAGCCTGGGCACCCTTCACAAGGGCCTAGCTGAGCCGTGAAGGGCACCACAAGGCGTGGTGTGGCTCGTGAAGGCCCATAGTGTCAAGAAAAAGAGGGCTCCCCTACCACAAACACCTATACAGCTCGTGGTGAACACCATTACACGTAGTGATGCCCGTGAAGGGGGAGGCAGTAGCCACTTTAAGGCTGCCCCTCCATACGAGCCACTAGACGACTCGTGGCGTGGCTCGTGTAAGGTGAGTCAAGTTTAGGTTGTTTCCCCAGGCGACTGGTCAAGGACCATGACTGCCACCACAGTCTGTGTGATTCTTGATGGTTCGTGAGGGGCAGCATGAGGGAGAGAGGTACATTATCTGTAAGTTTAGGGGCTTTTGAGTCTTTTCCATATTTCTTTAAAACAATACTATGTCGTTTTGCCTATGCCTAGGACCCCTATATAAGTGATTTTAACCCCACATTAATTCTATCACTTCATTCTCTTCAAATTCATTAAAAGAAGTTGAGTCTTTCTCTCCAAATGATATTTCTCTTTCTAGAAGTTTGAAGAAGAAGATTCAAGATAGGGCTCAAGGTCAAGCCTCCATTCTTCAATTTATTTTGGGCTTTGATAGCAAGGTATGATAGTTTTCATCCATGGATCCCTTCCATCCACGGAGTTCCCAAATCTTCCTATTTTCAAAGTTAGAAATCCCCAATTGAGTTAGGGTTTTCTTCAATTGCCATGGGTTCTCTTCAATGTTGATTGAAATGATTGAATTATGATCTCTTATGCATGAATTGATGAATAGTATGATTTTATGATGATTCCCATGAACCATGTAAATCCCATATTTTCCAAGTTATGATGATATGATGTGGATTTTGAATTATGAAAGAGGAGATTATAAAATTAAGCATGTTCTTATGAAAATGATGTAAATGTTTTAAGGATGCTTTGAGTGAGAAGTATCAATGATGATGATTGTTGTTATGTTGTTGAAAGGGTTTCTCATAAACACATTAAAGCATGATTTGTGAAAGGACATTCTCACATAAAGGATTCTTAGAGGTGAAAGGTTTTCTCAACTAATCTATGAATCAAAGATTTTAAGAGCTATTCTAATAAGGCCTAGCTTGGATTGATTACTTAATTGTACCTTTGCATGGATGATACATTAGCTAGCTTGGATTGGTTACTTAATTATACCTTTCCATGGATGATGCATTACCTAGCTTGGATTGGTCATTGAATGATACCATTCCATGGATACATATGACTTAGCTTGGATTGTCAAGATGACGTTCCCTTCCATGGATAATAAGAACAATTTAAGAAAATGACTATTTCGTGGGATTTATGCTTTGCATCGAGAGGATATTGAGATGAAAGCTCTCCCATTAGTAGAGGCCGGGTTTCTAGTAGCAATCTCCTTATCCCTTACCTATGTGCCCCCATAGGATGATTGTCTAGTTAGACATTAGCTAGTGGATCCACAATAGCTAGAAGTTCATGGTCCTTCCTTGGCAAGTAGGACAACCCAGTTCGGTGTGGGAGGCACCGGATTCCATGTTGATAGCTCACATGGTCTTATATGTCGGTTAAGCTACATACCACAAACAAGCAAAGTTATGATGAACCAAGGTTACTTCAAGGAGGTATCGTAAGTATGTTTTAAGATGACGTTCATTTGCATTGATCATGTTTTATGACATATGATTTCTAACCCTCAAGATTTATGTTTTAGCTTTATCATTGCTTAATCATGAAAATGTCCCTTTTTAGCATGATTTAAATGTTTTATGCATGGCTATCATACTTAGTACATTGTTTTGTACTAATGCATACTCTTGTCTACATTTCTCCAAATGTAGGGTTCGATAGCCAGGGTTCCCAGTTTCGTGGCTAGAGGTTGATTTGAGATATTTTGAGATTTGGTGAGTCCTCATGCTTCGAGGACGGATTTCATTATTTACAATTTTCCTTTTTACTTTCAGTTTTGGACATGATGTATGTGCTAGGCCCAATTTCATTCTTATGTACTAGATGGCTAATGAGACAAATGTTTAGAGTCCCGCTTTTCTTTGTAAAACTTGGATGTATTGAAACCATCTTTTAAATCTCGTTATTCTATTTCTTATGTGATGAATGCTAAGTGGCTAGTGTCAGGCCTCTCGGGGTCCTAGACGCCATATTACGTGTAGGGGGTACCTTGGGTCGTGACAAACTTTGTAATCAGAGCACAAGGTTTAGAAAGATTATAGATTGTCTCATAAGCCATGTCGAGTAGAGTCTTGTTCATATGTTTGAAGCACGCCATATATATGAATGAGAGGCTACAAGATGATTAGGAAACTCCACTTCTTTCATTACTCTAAATTCAAGCAATATAGTTTAACTCTATAAGGTCTCTCTCCTAATCCTTATCGGATACTCTACAGGATATGGCTACTCGAAGAGCTTATGCTAGAAGGAATGGGGGAGAGAATGTGAATCAAAAAGCTCCTCCTCAAGCTCTGATCGACCCTTTGGCCGGGCAGGTGACTAATGCGGAGTTTAGGGATGCTTTTTAAGTATTGGCTCAAGCCGTGACAGCCCAAGACAATAGAGAGGTTGTGGTTCCCGTGATCCCAAATATTGCTACGATGGTATCTAGAGTGAGGGACTTCACTAGAATGAATCCCCCAGAGTTTCAAGGTTCTAAGGTTGAGGAAGATCCTCAAGAGTTCATTGATGAGGTTTATATGGTGTTTATAATCATGGGAGTGACTCCGGTGGAAAAAGGCGGAGTTGGTTGCTTATCAACTTAAGGGTGTTGCTCAAATTCGATTCAACCAATGGAAATTAGGAAATCGGAATATGCGGGTCCTCTCGATTGGGAAAAGTTTAAAGTTGCTTTCCTTGATAGGTTCTGTCCCCTTGAGATGAGGGAAGCAGAGGTGCTAGAATTCATCAACCTTCGTCACGAAAGCATGATTGTGAAAGAATATGCTTTGAATTCACACAATTATCTAAGTATGACCCTTCTTTGATTACCGATTCTAGGGCAGGATTCAGTAAGTTTGTTTTGGGTGTGTCCGAAATGGTGGTTATGGAATGTCACACCCCTATGCTTATCCATGATATGGATATTTCTCCTCTCATGGTTCATGCTCAACTGATCGAAGTGGAGAAACTTAAGGAAATATCTCGGGAGGCAAAGAGAGCTAAGACCAGTGATGGTAACTTCTCACATTCACGGTCCGATGGACATGGTCGTTCTAGGTTCCAACAAAGGTTTTCCAGTCAAGGTTCCTCCAATGTTCCTCCTAAGTTTAACAAAGATAAGGTGTCTAACCCTAAGCCTCAAAGAGGAAATGGTGGTGGATCTTCATTGCCTATGTCTACCTGTGCTAGGTGTGGAAAGAAGCATGCGAGTAAGTGCTTAGCCGACACGTATGGTTGCTTCGGCGTGGTAAAAGTGGTCATAAGCTGAGGGATTTCTCGATTGTTATGGCTAAAGTAAGAGAGGGTAAGCAATCTCCTCCTAGTGGTTTAGGTTCCAATGTTCCCAAGCAAAACCAATTCTATGCACTTTAGACTCGTGGTGAACAAGAGGGTTTTCTTGATATGGTTACCGGTATGTTGAAAGTCTTCCAACTTGATGTTTATGCTTTAGTTAATCCGGTGCTACCTTGTCTTTTGTGACACCATATGTGGCTATGAGGTTTGATGTTCTTCCAGATGTGTTGTTAGACCCTTTTTCTGTCTCTACTCTTGTTGGTGATTCTGTGGTGTCTAAGAGGGTCTATAGAAGATGTCCTGTTTCTTGTACCATAAAGTTATTCTTGTTGATTTGGTAGAGCTTGATATGCTAGACTTTGATGTTATCCCTGGTATGGATTGACTGCATTCATGTTATGCTTCTATTGATTGTAGAACCCCTGTAGTCAAGTTTCACTTTCCAAATGAGCGCGTCCTAGAGTTGAAAGGGGGAAATTCTATGCCTAAGGGTCAGTTTGTTTCTTGTCTGAAAGCTAGAAATATGATTTTTTAGGGTGATGGATGTAGATTCCAAAACCCCTAGTCTTGAGTCGGTCCTCGCTGTGAATGAGTTTCCGGAAGTATTCCCAAATGATTTACCCGGTATTACTCCCAAAAGGGAAATAGACTTCAGTATTGACTTTCTCCCAGATACGCAACCTATTTCTATTCCTCCTTACCGAATGGCTCCTACATATCTTAAGGAATTGAAAGATAAACTAAAAGACTTGTTGGATAAGGGTTTCATCCGACCGAGTATATCCCCATGGGGTGCTCCAGTTTTGTTTGTTAGAAAGAAGGATAGTTCTCTCCGAATGTGTATGGACTACCAACAATTAAATAAGGTTACGGTTAAGAATAAGTATCCTCTACCAATGATAGATGATTTGTTTGACCAACTTCAAGGGGCAAGTTACCTTTCAAAGATTCCAAAAATGGTTTTTAGAACCCGATACAGACACTTTGAGTTTTTTGTGATGTCTTTTGGTTTGACTAATACACGGACCACTTTTATGGATTAGATGAATATGGTGTTTAGACAATACTTTGACATAGATTGGCCCGGCTGGGTGTTTAGTTAGTAAACTCTACCAAGGGTGGTGTTATGGTTTACAATGGTTGAGAATCGTCTTTTGTGGAAGATGTGATAGCCAAATAAGGTCTTGATCCAATTTTGGTTGAATTAAAGGAAGCAATGCTTAAAAATTCTGTTGAGGCCTTCTCACAAGGGGGAGATGGAGTACTTAGATATCAAGGTCGTTTGTGTGTTCCTAATGTCGATGACTTGAGGGATCAAATCTTGTCATAAGCCCATAGTTCTTGGTATTCCATCCACCCAGGAGCCACCAAGATGTACCATGATTTGCGGGAGATCTATTGGTGGAATGGGATGAAGAAGGATATTGTAGAATTTATGGCTAAGTATCCTTATTGTCAACAAGTGAAGGTTGAGCATTAGAAACCGGGAGGTTTGTCCCAAGATATTAGCATTCCTACTTGGAAGTGGGAAGATTTGAATATGAACTTCATTGTGGTTTTCCTTGCACCCATCGACAACATGGCTTGATTTGGGTTATGGCAGAACAAATGATGAAAATGGCTCATTTCATCCCCATCAAGGTTTCTTATTCGGTGGAGGATTATGCTAAGTTAAGGAGATAAGGAGAATCTTTCTTATACACTTCAAACCAACCTATACGAGATCTACACCTCTTACCATACAAGGCCTTAAATGGAGCCATGCCAATACCTAAGTGATAACTATTGTTATATGCAAACTCAATCAAAGGCAAATAATAATCCCAATTACCCCTAAAGTCAATCACACATGATGTCAACATATCTTCCAAAGTTGGATAGTATGCTCCGCTTGCCCATTGGTTTGTGGATGAAAGGTCGTACTAAGCTTAACACGAGTACCAAAACTCCTTAGAAGGTTTGGGAGATAAGGAGAATCTTTCTTATGAAAAAGTTCCGATTGAGATCTTAGACCGGCAAGTTAAGAAGTTGGGAAATAAAGAAGGTTCTTTCGTGAAAGTTTTGTGGTGGAGCCAGTTAGTTGAGGGTGCTACATGGGAGGCCGAGGTCGATATGATGTCCCGATATCCTCATCTCTTTCCTTGTACTTCTACTCTAGCTTGAGGTGAGTTCCTCATGATTTACTCTTGGGTGTCACATGTCGTAGATATTCCCATGATTTCCTCATTTATGCATGTTCATGAAAAAGCTTAAGTTTTGATAAAAATGAGTCAACTTAATTGATTTCTACATCTTTACGTGCATTTGAGTATAATTTGCATATAGAGTTCATTATATAATGTTTGAACATGCTTTAGCTTAGAGTTGATGTTTCCTCCTCGAATATGTGCATTTATGTGAGTGCATGCATGATGGGCTTTTTGTTTGAGTTGCTTTCCTTCATGCGATGTCTAGATTCCCATTCAAGGACAAATGTTCCCAAGGGGCAGATAATGTAACACCTCAGAATCTAGTAGGATAAGCAAGGGGCCAAGTAAGAGGTCACAAGCCAAAGGCAGAGCTTGGGTACCCTTCATGAGAGCCTAGATGAGCCGTGAAGGGAACCACGAGGCGTGGTGAGGCTCGTGAAGGCCCACAATGTCAATCCAAAGAGGCCCCCTCCCAGAGCACCTAGACGGCTCGTGGTGAGCACCACGACGCGTAGTGATGCCCGTGAAGGGAAAGGCAATAGCCACTTTAAGGATGACCCTCCACACGAGCCATTAGACAACCTGTGAGGGCCAAGACAACTCATGGTGTGGGTCATGTGAGGTGAGTCAAGTTTAGGTGGGTTCCCCAGGCCACTAGTCAAAGACAACGACTGCCACCACGACCCTTGTGATCCCTGATGCCTCTTGATGGACATCGTGTGGGGGGGGGTTCGTCAACTGTAAGTTCAAGGGCATTTGAGTCTTTTCTAGATTTCCTTAAAATAATAATATGTCGTTTTGCCTATGCCTAGGACCCATATATAATTGATTTTAACCCCAAATTAACTCATTCACTTTACTCTCTTCAAATTCATGAAAATAAGTTGAGTCTTTCTCTCCCAAGGATATTTCTCTCTCAAGAATGTAAAGAAGAAGATTCAAGCTAGGTTTCAAGGTAAAGCCTCATTATTCAATTGATTTTGGGCATTGATAGCAAGGTATGATACTTTTCATCCATGAATTCCTTTCATAAATGGATAAAACAGTCCGAAAATATGTAGACTAAACTAGAACTAAAATGAAAGGGGTAAAAGTCTAGAAAGAGGGCAAGGGCCTAAACTACCAAAGAAGAGTGAGGGAAAACATTTTCTCCTTTGGACCTTTTGGCGAGGGGGCAGCATGGTCACCCAAGTGACTTGGCGAGTTGCCAAAGTGCACTTGGGGTCGCCTAGTGGACTGTCCCCATGACCTAGCTGTTGGAAATTTAGGCGATCTAGGTCGAGGCTCGTCAACCAGGTTGGCGCATCTCCTAGTAGGATGCCTCCTTGGGGAGGTATTCTGGAAAATTGGGCGGACCAAGGGTCCACTTGGCGAGTCGTCTAGTGCCTTTGGCGAGCCAAATTGGGCATGTTGGCAAATTTTAAGTTAGAACTTTAGGGGTCTTTAGTTATTCTTCTTAAATTGATCCTCAAATATTTTACTCTTTCCCTAGTATGTATATAAGATTTTTAAACTCAAATTTCCCCTAATTAAGTCACTTTCATAGAATTAAAAAAAAATAATCCAAAACTGCATATTCTCCAAAGGAATATCTCTCTCTAGAACTCAAGGAAGAGGAAGAGTAAAATTGGAGGTAGGGATTGAAGAATCAAGGCCATTGCACTTTGGAGAAACATTACTAAAGTATGGTAGTCTTTCATCCTTGGTTAATTTCCATCCAAGGAGTCCCTCCAAAATCAATTTCAAAACTAGTGATTTCCCCAAAGTTAGGGTTTGTCTTCAATATTGTGGGTTCTTTCCAAACACGTTTTTAATGGTTGATTTATGATGGATTATGATTTAATTGATGAATTATTGTTGATTTATGATGAATTTCCCCAAGAATCCATGAATTCCTCTCTTTTCCCTAAATTGGATCTAAAAGTATGGGTGATTTATAGAAAGAGAAGTATTATGAAACCATGTTTATAGTAATGATAGTAACTGAATCATGTTATCATTCATATCTAATTTAGTGATTCTAGATATGCTGATTGAATGTGATCTATGGTCCTTGAAGGGCAAAGCATGAAAATTATGTATGTTCATGAGGTTTATGTATATGCCCTTAGATCACTTTGAAAGTAAAGTGAATATGATGATAAACTGATTGTTGTGTTGGTTGGATGATTATGTTCATGTACATAATTTAGGTTGAATATGATATGATGTGCAAGGGTTATCACTTGTAGTGATTCTATGGTTGGAAGACTAGTCTCACCTTTGGAATATAGGAGCTATAGTATGATTCATGTGGATTGAGTGTCAAGACACCCTTCCAACAATATGCATTTAAGTCAAGACTTAATATGAAATCTATGGGAATCAATGCTTAGCACCGAGTGGATATGAATATGAGATGGAAGCTTTTACGATAGTTGAGTCCGGCTTCCCTTGAAAGCTTCTACACTAGTTGAGTCCGGCTTTCTAAATGGTTTCTTATAAACTAGTTGAGTTCGGGTTCCCAACGTAGTTATCTTATGAGATGGAAACCTTATACCTTGGCGGAGTTCTGGTTTCTAGAAGCAATCTCCTTATCCCATAAACTATCTGCCCACATAGGTCTTTAACTAGGGGATCCACCTAAGCTAAGGGTATAGCTCTACCTTAGGCAAGTAGGACAACCCCTTTATGTTGTGGGGTTGACACCAGATCCATATTTATCTCACATGGTCTATGTTGGTTAAGGCTTATTCCCTAATATGTTAATGTAGACAAGAATATGATTTATAGACCATAGTTACTCAAGAAGCTTTACTGAGTGTAGGTAGGATTATGGGATCTTATTTATGCATTGCACAAGTGGACCTTGAAGGTAATTATGATATGTATCCATTATGGTATGATGATTTATGCTAGGGGTGTCAAATGGGAGGGTTGGGTTGAAATTGGATATATTATAATGGGTTGAAATAGAAATTGGGTTGGGTCTTGACCCACCTAAGTTTACTTTTGGCTAAATGGGCTAAAAAATGGGTTGGGTCTTGACCCACCCAATTTGACACGATTAATCTCGATAATTTTAAATAGTAATATTTAACTTTTATAATCACAATTCGAATTTCAGCTCAAGATTTTTTTAAAAAAAGTAACAAATGGATAGATAAATCCTAAAAGATGTTAAATAGATAATAATTCATACCTTTAATATAGGAACATATCTTAGTAAATAGTTTTAAAAAGGGTTGGAATTGGAGATTGAATTGGTCTCAATTGAGGATTCTCTTAAATTGGGTTAGGCTTGAATGGGTTGAGATTGAATCCAATCCAAATTATCTTGAGCCCAACCCTTAAAATTCTGGGCGAGTTATCTATGTTTGGGTTCATTTTTTACACCCATAATTTATGTATGCCAATATGGCTTATGACCTAAGACGGATGATGATTTTCTAGTTTCCCTTCTTGTACTTTCGTTTGAGAACTATATTGTAAAGGCTATGACCCTATTTGATACTCGATTGTAGTAGATGGCTAATTGAGAAATGACTAGACTTCCGCTTGCTTTTATGAAAATTTTTAAGACTCGTAATGTGTTTTTACTCTCTGTTGTTCTTTACATATGTTATGATATGCTAAGTGGCTTACATGGTGCCTTTCGGGGTCCTATGTGCCATGTTACATCTAGGGGGTACCCTTGGGTCGTGACAAACGTGGTAATCATAGCAAAAGGTTTAGAATGATTCTACGATAATGTCTTATAAGCCACGTCTAATAGAGTCTTTTTCATGAGTGTGAAGTGTGCCACACTTATGAATGAGAGGCTATAAGATGTTTAGGAAAATTTCACTTCTTTCCTTATTCTTGAGTCGTGCCATAGAGTCTAGCTCTATAAAGTCCCTCTCTTAACCCTTCTCTTGTGTCTTCAAGAAATGAATACACGAAGGGTTAATTCTAGAAGGGCGGAGAAGGATAATGTGAATCAAGGAGTTCCTTAAGGTAATCAAGCTCCTCAAGTCAACCATGCTCCTGTTGATCCCGTGGTTGAAAATGTGACCCATGAGGAATTTTGGTCTACTATCCAATTGTTGGCTCAAGTTGTGACAACTCAAGCCAATAGAGAGGTGAGGGCTCCTGTGAACACCAATGTGAATTTTGTGGCTTCTAGATTGAGGGATTTTGCAAGGATGAACCCTCCTGTTTTTCTTGGTTCCAAAGTGGGAGAGGATTCTCAAGAATTTTTGGATGAGATTTATAAGATAATATATGCTATGGGGGTGACTTCGGTAGAGAAAGTGGATCTAGACATTTATCAATTGAAGAGTGTTGCTCAAGTTTGGTATACTCAATAGAAGAACAATAGGCCGGTAGAAGCGGGCCCAATAGATTGGGAAGTGTACAAGTCGGTATTCCTTGATAGATTCTTTCCCCGAGAGTTGAGGGAAGCTAAGGTGGAAGAATTTGTTAACCTTTGTCAAGGAGGTATGAGTGTTCAAGAATATTCTTTAAAGTTTACCCAATTGTCCAAGTATGCTCCAGCTTTGGTGGCGGACTCAAGGGATATGATGAGTAGGTATTTGATGGGTGTGTCTAGATTGGTGAGAAAAGAACGTTTGGAAATGCTTCATGATAGATATCTCCCGTCTCATGGTGTATACTCAACAAATGAAGGAAGAGAAACTTCAAAACAAAAATAGAGAACTGAAGAGGGCTAGAACCGGAGATGGAAATTTTTCCAATGCTAGGTCCGATGGACAAAGTCGAACAAGGTTCAAGCAAAGGTTCTCTAAACAAGGCTCCCCTAATGCTCCCCCAAGAGTCAACAACGATAAGGTCTCTAACCCTAAACCTCAAGGAGGTAAACGTGGCGGTTCTTATGTTGCTAGACCAAATTGTGAAAAATGTGGTAGAAAACATGAGGGCAAAATCTTAGTTGGATCGGATGGGTGCTATGGTTGTGGGAAGAGTGGCCACAATATGAGATATTGTCCTATGCTCAAGGTCAAGGGAAGTTAAGATAAACAAGCTCCTCTAAGCGGTTCCAACCCTAATACTCTGAAGCAAACCCACTTTTATGCTCTTTAGTCCTGAGGTGACCAAGAGAGCTCCCCGGATGTGGTGACTGGTATGTTAAAAGTCTTTTCTATTGATGTATATTCCTTGTTAGACCCTAGTGCCACTTTGTCCTTTGTTACACCTTTTGTGGCCATGAAGTTTGAAATATTTCCCTAAGTGTTAGTAGATCCTTTTTCGGTCTCCACTCCGATTGGTGACTCGGTGGTCGCAAAAAGAGTCTATAGAAGTTTTTCTATTTCTTTGTCCCATAAAGTTACCTTGATGGATTTGGTAGAGTTAGACATGTTAGACTTTGATGTGATTTTGGGTATGGATTGGTTGCATGCATGTTATGCCTCTATAGATTATAGGACTCGGGTAGTTAAATTCCAATTTCCAAATGAACCTATTTTAGAATGAAAGTGAGCAAATTCTATCCCTAGAGGTCAATTTGTTTCTTGCCTCAAGTCTAGGAAAATGATCTCTGAAGGGTGTGTTTACCATCTTGTTAGGGTGAAAGATGTTGAATCTGAAACCCCTTCTCTAGAGTCGGTTCCAGTAGTGAGTGAGTTTTCGGATATTTTTCCCAAAGATTTGCCCGGTATCCCTCACGAACAGGAAATAGATTTTGGCATTGATCTTATACCGAATACATAACCTATTTCCATTCCTCCTTATAGAATGGCTCCGACTGAGTTGAAAGAGTTGAAGGAGCAATTAAGGGATTTGTTAGATAAGGGTTTTATTTTTCCTAGTATCTCTCCATGGGGTGCTCTAATGTTGTTTGTTAGAAAGAAGGATGGGTCCCTTAAAATGTGCATCAACAATTGCTAATTGAACAAACTGACCATTAAGAATAAATATCCCCTTCCGAGAATCGATGACTTGTTTGATCAGCTCCAAGGGGCTAGTTTCTTCTCAAAAATTGATCTTCGCTCGGGTTATCACCAACTAAGGGTGAGAGGGGTTGATATTCCTAAGACGACCTTTAGGACCCAGTATAGACATTATGAATTTGTGGTTATGCCATTTGGGTTGATAAATACCCCGACGACATTCATGGACCTAATGAATCGAGTGTTTAGACACTACCTTGATATGTTCGTGATTGTGTTTGTCGATGATATCTTGATCTACTCAAGAAGTGAGAATGATCATGTGGACCACGTAAGGATTGTATTTCAAGTCCTTAAAAACCACCAACTATTTGCGAAATTTAGTAAGTGTTAGTTTTGGTTAAGGTCCATAGCCTTCCTTGGTCATATTGTGTTGATCAAGGATATTGAGGTAGATCCTAAGAAGACGGATGCGGTCAAGAGTTGGCCTAGAACTCTAACTCCTTTTGATATTAGAAACTTTTTGGGTTTGACTGGTTACTATAGGAGGTTTGTTGAGGGTGTTTCCTCCATTGCTTCTCCGTTGACGACTTTAACTCAAAAGAAAGCTAAATTTGAGTGGTCGGAGGCTTGTAAGAAAATCTTCCAAGAGTTGAAAGATAGACTTACTTCCGCTCCAGTGCTGACCTTACCGGAGGGTACCGATTGGTTTGTGGTATATTGTGACGCCTCTAGAGTGGGGTTGGGATGTGTGCTCATGCAAAATGGTAAGGTGATTGCCTATGCTTTAAGGCAACTTAAGGTGCATGAGAAGAATTATCCGACCCATGATCTTGAATTAGCGGCGGTGGTGTTTGCTTTAAAAATATGGAGACATTACTTGTATATAGTCCATGTGGATGTTTTCACCAATCACAAGAGTCTTCAATATGTGTTTAGTCAAAAAGACTTGAACCTCCGACAAAGAAGGTGGTTAGAACTTTTGAAAGATTATGACATGAGTGTTCTTTACCACCCCGACAAAGCTAATGTTGTAGCGAATGCACTTAGTAGATCATCCATAGGTAGTGTGGCTCATATAGAAAATGAAAAGAAAGAGTTAGTTCGTGATGTGCATAGATTACCCTGGCTAGGTGTCCAACTAGTGGATTCCACCAAGGGTGGTTTCACGGTTCATAATGGCTCTGAATCGTCCTTTATGGTGGATGTGAAGTCTAAACAAGACCTTGATCCTATACTAGTTGAATTGAAAGAATCGGTACTCAAGAAGTTTGTTGAGGCTTTCTCCCAAGGGGGACATGGAGTACTTAGGTACCAAGGTCGATTATGTGTTCCAGATGTTGATGGGTTAAGGGAGAAAATTTTAGAGGAGGCTCATAGTTCTTGATATTCTATTCAACCGGGAGCCACCAAGATGTACCTTGATCTACAAGAAGTCTATTGGTAGAATGGCATGAAAGAGGATATTGCGAGATTCGTAGCCAAATGTCCTAATTGTCATCAAGTTAAGGTTGAGCACCAAAGGCCTGGAGGCTTTTTGAAAGATATACCAATTCCCACTTGGAAATGGGAATAAGTGAATATGGATTTTATTGTTGGTTTGTCTAGTACTCGAGGGCAACATGATTCTATTTGGGTCATTGTTGATAGGATGACGAAATCAGCCCACTTTATTCCCGTCAAGGTTTCACATTCGGTGGAACATTCAGTGAAAGACTATGCCAACTTGTACATAAGGGAGATAGTGAAGTTACATGGAGTTCCTTTATTTATCATTTCGGATCGGGGTACTTAATTTACTTCACACTTTTGGAAGTCATTCCAAAAAGGGCTTGGTACTAAGGTCAAGCTTAGCACGACTTTTCATCCTTAAACGGATGGTCAAGCGGAACACACCATCCAAACTTTAGAGGACATGTTGAGGGCATGTGTTATAGATTTCAAGGGTAATTGGGATGACTACTTGCCATTAATAGAGTTTGCCTACAATAATAGTCACCACTCAAGTATCGGTATGGCACCTTTTGAAGCCTTGTATGGTAGGAAATGTAGTTCTCTGGTTGATTGGTTTGAGGTAGGTGAAATTGCTCTTATTAGTCACGAATCAGTTTATGATGCTATTGAGAAAGTTTGGCTCATTAGAGAGAGGTTGAGAACAACTCAAAGTAGGAAAAAGTCTTATGCCGATGTGAGGAGGAGGGACCTAGAATTTGAAGTTGGTGATTGGGTCTATTTGAAAATATCACCTATGAAGGGTGTGAGGAGGTTTGGCAAGAAAAGGAAACTTATTCCCCGGTATATAGGCCCATATCAAATTTTGAAGTGTATTGGGAAAGTTGCCTATGAGTTGGATTTGCCAAGTGAGTTGGCCCCGGTTCACCCAGTATTTCATGTTTCCATGCTTAAAAAGTGTATTGGGGATCCGGTATCCATTATTCCCCTAGAAGGGTTGGGAGTTGATGAAAGCCTTTCCTATAAAGAGGTTCCAATAGAAATCCTAGATCAGCAAGTCATGAGATTGAGAAACAAGGAAATAGCTTCCGTTAAGGTTTTATGGAGGAATCATTTAGTCAAGGGTGCTACTTGGGAGGCCGAGGACGATATGAAGTCCCAATATCCTCATCTCTTTCCTTCTACTTCTATTCAAGCTTGAGGTAATTAGTCCCTCTTGAGTTTTAGTGTTTTGGGAGTTGTGTGAATTTTGTGTTTCCATGATTTCCTTATGTTATGCATGTTCTTGATGAGATTCATGTTTAGTGAGAAAATGAGGTTTTCATAATTTAGTTTCCTCATGTTGTTGTGAATTTAGTATGAGTTGCCTATTGGACTTCATGAGATGTGTTGATGAACATGCTTTAGTATGATTTTGAGAGTAATTGCATATTGGCTCCATGATGTTGTGTTGAGCATTATTTTAGATGGATAAGGTAGTTCCTCCTTTGAATATGAGATTTATGGAATTTCAGGCATATTGGGTTGATAGATGTAGTTCCTACTCCCTTGTATTGCATTGACTATGTTTTGAGAAGGAGTTGATGTTTCCTCCTTTGGATTGTGCATTATTTTAATTTTTCATGCATGATGGGCTACTAGTCTTCAGTCTCTAATTCCGTGAGGTGTCTAGACCATCATTCAAGGATGAATGTCCCCAAGGGAGAGATAATGTAATAGTCCGAAAATATGTAGACTAAACTAGAACTAAAATGAAAGGGGTAAAAGTCTAGGTAGAGGGCAAGGGCCTAAACTACCTAAGAAGAGTGAGAGAAAACATTTTCTCCTTGGACCTTTTGGCGAGGGAAGCATGGTAGCCCAAGGAACTTGGTGAATCGCCAAAGTACACTTGGGGTCGCCTAATGGACTGTCCCTATGACCTAGCTGCTGGAAATTTAGGCGAGCTAGGTCGGGGTTCGCCAACCAAATTGGTGTATCGCCTAAGGTCCCTCCCCATCGCCTAGTAGGCTGCCTCCTTGGGGAGGCATTCTAGAAAATTGGTTAGACCAAGGGTCTACTTGGCGAGTCGCCTAGTGCCCTTGGCGAGCCAAATCGGGCAAGTCGGCAAATTTTAAGTTAGAAATTTAGGGGTCTATAGTTATCTTCCTAAATTGATCCTACAATGTTTTACTCTTTACCTAGAAAGTATATAAGCTTTTTAGACTCAAATTCCCCCCAATTAAGTCACTTTCATAGAATCAAAAAAAGAAAACCCAAAACTTCATTTTCTCCAAAAGAATTTCTCTCTCTAGAACTCAAGGAAGAAGAAGAGTTAAATTGAAGCTAGGGCTTGAAGAATCAAGGCCATTGCACTTAATTTCTTTTGAGAAGCATTACTAAGGTATGGTAGTCTTTCATCCTTGGTTAATTTCCATCCAAGGAGTCCCTCCAAATTCAATTTCAAAACTAGTGATTTCCCCAAAGTTAGGGTTTGTCTTCAATCTTGTGGGTTCATTCTAAAAATGTTTTTAATGGTTGATTTATGATGGATTATGATTGAATTGATGAATTATTGTTGATTTATGATGAATTTCTCCAAGAACCGATGAATTCCCCTATTTTCCCCAAATTGGATCTAAAAGTGTGGGTGAATTATAGAAAGAGAAATATTATGAAACCATGCTTATAGTAATGATGGTAATTGAATCATGTTATCATTCATGTCTAATGTAGTGATTCTAGATATGTTTATTGAATGTGATCTATGGTCCTTGAAGGGTAAAGCATGCAAAGTATGTATGTTCATGAGGTTTATGTATATGCCCTTAGATCACTTTGAAAGTAAAGTGAATATGATGATAAACTGATTGTTGTGTTGGTTGGATGATTATGTTCATGTACATAATTTAGGTTGAATATGATATGATGTGCAAGGGTTATCACTTGTAGTGATTCAAAGGTTGGAAGACTAGTCTCACCTTTAGAATCTAGGAGCTATAGTATTATTCATATGGATTGAGTGTGAAGACACCCTTCCAACAACATGCACTTAACTCAAGACTTAATATGAAATCTATGGGAATCAATGCTTAGCACTAAGTGGATATGAATATGAGATGGAAACTTATACGATAATTGAGTCCGGTTTCCCCTTGAAAGCTTCTACACTAGTTGATCCCGACTTTCCAAATAGGTTCCTTATACACTAGTTGAGTTTGGGTTCCCCAGGTAGTTATCTCATGAGATGGAAACCTTATACCTTAGTGGAGTTCGGGTTTCTAGAAGCAATCTCCTTATCCTATAAACTATGTGCCCACATAGGTCTTTAGCTAGTGGATCTACCTAAGCTAAGAGTATAGTTCTACCTTAGGCAAGTAGGACAACCCCTTTACAGTGTGGGGTACATAGCGGATTCCATGTTTAGCTCACATGGTCTATGTCGGTTAAGGCTTATTCCCTAATATGTTAATGTAGATAAGAATATGATTTATAGACCATAGTTACTCAAGAAGTTTTACTTAGTGTAGGTAGGATTATGGGATCTTACTTATGCATTGCACAAGTGGACCTTGTGGGTAATTATGATATGTTGCCATTATGGTATGATGATTTATGCATGACAATATGGCTTATGACTGATGATTTGTCAATGTATTTCTGATGAGTTCAAACTTGATAAAATGCATGATTTTCAACTAAAATGTCCTTTTTAGCATGCTTTGACGATTTCTTGCATGGCTATCATACTTAGTGCATTTTGTACTAACCCATATTTCTTCTACATTTTCTATAACTGTAGGGTCTAGTTCTTGAAGTGATCTTCTTCTTGGTGAAGGCTTAGATCAACTATTCTCCTTGCTATTGGTGAGTCCTCATGATTCGAGGACGGATGATGATTTTCTAGTTTCCCTTCTTGTACTTTCATTTGAGATCTATGTTGTAAGGGCTGTGACCCTATTTGATACTCGATTGTAGTAGATGGCTAATTGAGACAAGTCTAGACTTTCGCTTGCTTTAATGAAAAATTTTAAGACTCGTAATGTGGTTTTACTCTCTATTGTTCTTTACTTATGTTATGATATGCTAAGTGGCTTACATGGTGCCTTTCGGGGTCCTATGTGCAATGTTACGTCTAGGGGATACCCTTGGGTTTTGACAATGGAGTTCCCAAATCCTCCTATTTTCAAAGTTAGAAATCCCCAATTGAGTTAGGGGTTTCTTCAATTGTCATAGGTTCTCTTCAATGTTGATTTAAATGATTGAATTATGATCTCTTATGCATTAATTAATAAAAATACTATGATTTTATGATGATTCCCCATAAACCCATGTAAATCCCATAATTTCCAAGTTATGATGATATGCTGTGGGTTTAGAATTATGGAAGATGAGATTATGAAATTAAGCATGTTCAGATGAAAATGATGTAAATGTTTTAAGGATGATTTGAGAGTGAAGTATCAATGATGATGATTGTTGTTGTGTTGTTGAAAGGGTTTCTCATTAACACATTGAAGCATGATTTGTTAAAGGACATTCTTACATAAAGGATTCTTAGGGTTGAAAGGTTTTCTCAACTATTCTATGAATCAAAGATTTTCGGAGCTATTCTAATAAGACTTAGCTTGGATTGGTTACTTAATTGTACCTTTCCATGGATGATACATTGCCTAGATTGGATTGGTTACTTAATTGTACCTTTCCATGGATGATGCATTACCTAGCTTGGATTGGTTATTGAATGACACCTTTCCATGGATACATATGACTTAGCTTGGATGGGCAAGATGACGTGCCCTTCCATGGATAATAAGAACAAATTAAGCAAAATGAATGTTCCGTAGGATTAATGCTTAGCACCGAGAGGATATTAAGATGGAAGCTCTCCTGTTAGTAGAGGTCGGGTTTCTTGTAAAACCTCAGATATCAAAATGAAGAAAATCCTAGTTTTTAGAAAATCTAATGCCTGTACCAACGGAACCACCCATGGACCATAGGTGGGACCACATACCGTATGTGGGGTTCTTTCATTAAGGACCAAGTCTTAATAATCTTTGATCGCACCCACGGTCGACCAGTACAGTCCGTGGTTGGACTCCCAATGGTGTAACACTGTCGACTTCTTGGGGAAAAGGAGGAAGATGGCTTTAATCTCTTGTTTCAGAGAAATAAGTGGCTCAGACAGACTGTAGGTCTAACCGTAGGTGAGGGTCAGTAGCCAGTTAGAGGGAAATTGCTGTCGAGTCAACTTCAAATGATCATAACCCTTCGCATAAAAGTAATTATGTGGCTGATGAGTCCATAAATTGGACTCATTTAGGGAGATATTTTAATAGAGATTGTGTCCTTAAATGTTTATTTTATCTCAATATTTGATGAAAACCCTTAAATTTCAGGTATTTAATGTTTTAAGGAAAGCATGGACACTAATTTGCAAAAAAAAACAAAGAGGCTGAAAAGAACAAAGAAAATGAAGACCTGAGGATCGCCGAGTCAACTTGGTGAATCACTGAACGGTCTCACATTGCCTTTTGTTCGAGTGTGCTGATCCCCGTAGGAAAGGATCAGGTCGGCGGAAAAAGGGAGCAGTCGGCGCATCACCGAGATGTTTTGCGAGGCAGTGCTATGTCGCCTAATGACCCAGAGCACGATGATGCTGAAGGATGGTGCAAAACAGAGATGAACGACATCAAAGGGCGAATCGCCGAGTTGATCGGTGATTTTGACTAATGTCGTCGAATGATCCGCCGCAGTGCAGATCTTTGAAAACTGTAAATACTCGTTGAGAGTTTTAGCTTAGTAATCATATTTTTAGAATTGGATTTTTAGTGTGAAACAATTAATATAATTTTAGTACTTTTTATTTTTGCTCTAAGTTTGAGAGGGTTTTGAAACTTGAAGAAGAATAGGGTTTCATCTCAAAGGATTTGGAGTTGGGTCTCTTGTATTCTTCATTCTTGGCATGTAACAAGAATTAAATCTTCATATCCATGTGAATGCAAGCTCATTTAGGTATAAATTTCTATCTCTTGAAGTGTGGCTAAAAAATTCAATTCTTAGGGTGTGATTTTGTGAATATGGGTTAGATTAATTGTTGAGTCTTGCTTGTTGATAGTTTAAATGTAGTTTAATTTTGATTTCATTTAGTAATTGTGGATGAATTTAATGGATTTGTAGTTGCAAATACAAGTTCACTCATGTGTTTTCGGCTTGCTTGAGGGAGAAGTCGCGAAACCAAGGCTACTAGATTGAT
Organism: Solanum boliviense; assembly: GCA_029582625.1. Lineage (NCBI taxonomy): Eukaryota > Viridiplantae > Streptophyta > Magnoliopsida > Solanales > Solanaceae > Solanum > Solanum boliviense. The sequence goes on from JAJOOJ010003788.1 coordinate 30,107, forward strand.
GGCCTAAGGAGTGGGTCGACATGAAGTCTAGCTCGAGAGAGTGAACCCTAGTCCCATATCCTAACACTCAGCTCGAGAGAGTGAGTGGGGTAAGGCGTAGGCTGGTCTTCATGCGGGAAGTGGGTGTCCGAGAGGAACCTATTTGAAACGGGGTAAGTTGCTTGGGAGAGAGCTTATTTCCATTTAAAGCTTAGCCTAGTCAAAATTACTCTATAGGTTTTCTATCAACATCATGTACCCAATATTATTGTTTATCCCATGTTCCGATCACATCCCAAGAATTCCTCTCTCATTCATAGATTTTTTATTTTTTTTACTGTTTTTGCTATACTTGTGAAAAAACCCCCAAATTGTTAATTGACACTTTTGTGTCCCCTTTTAATTTACAATGTTTTTAATCGTTAATGTCTTTAACTATGACTAGTTAGAACTTATTTTATTTTTCTATTAATTCTCAAAACCACTCCCTTGGGACTCAAGTCCAACCCTTGGTTGGGTTATTATACTATTGTGCGATCGTAGACATTTGCATCGGAAGTTGTGTCATTGATTATGCAAACATAAAAATGGTGCCACTGCCTATTATCGGAGTTTGGATTCGGTAAACAAATGTGTCGCTGACCAACTCTCGCCTGGAGGCTTAATGTAGCAGCCATATGCAGTAGCAGCCCAACTTTTAGATGGCATGACAACCATCAACAGAGCGTGGTACACTCGCAAGGACCAAGTCTCCCCTCTCACATTCAAGCTATCCAAGGAGCAGATTGAAAAAGACAATGAGAGAGACCAAAACATGGCCAAAATTATTACACAGCTTGACATTCTATCCAAAAATGTCATTGGGGTTGGTGCCCGTAGTGTCAACGTTGTGGGGGTCGAGGGTACTAATCCTGAAGAAATGAAATTTGAAGTCCTATATAATGAGGAGGTAAATTATCTAGCAAATCAAGGCGGAGGCTATCTTACAAACCACCCAAGGCAGGTTGGTAACCAAGGCTGGGTTAGAGACAAAGGCTGGAAGGATAGAGATCGTGAATGGAGGGACCGAAATCCAAGCTGAAAAGATGGGGAGAAGGATAGATATGTGCCTCCCCATAATCGTCAGAAGCCCAAGGATTTGGAAGGTGGTAGGTCTGAGGATATGCTCTCGCGTATCCTCAACAAAGTTGAAGGGTCAGACAAAATGCTAAAGGAATGAAAGAATATGTTTCTACCCTTACCCAGACCGTCACCTCCAATTCTGTTTCAATCAAGCAGTTAGAGATCCAGATGGGTCATATCTCATCTCACCTAAATCCTAGACACCAAGGGGGTTTGCCTAGTGATACTATGTCTAACCCCAAGAGCGAGGTTTGAAGGTGGACTTGCGTCGTGCCGTGACGTTAACTAAGGTGCTGTTTGGGAGGCAAACCAAAACCCATTTAATTGCTTTTCCTTATTTGTTGGTAAAGTAATGGTGCGTTGTTTGTACAAGTTAAAGTATAAAAAGTGTTCAAAAAAGTGAAGGATGGAAAGCAATAGATCCAGTCAGCGAGTCACCAAAGGGGTTGGTGAATCCGACCTTCTCCGCCGTTTGACTCAAGACATCGTCAACATTGGAGTCCCCCCGTAAATCAGAGGTTCTGTAAATTTTGGCGAAGAAACTAAACAATCGGCGTTCCGCAGAGTTAGTAGGCGAGCTTGACTAATGTCGCAGAGTGGGCGAAAACTAGATGGTTTTTTCTGCAAGCCAAAGGTTTAAAAGTTTCAACTTCTTTTACTTTCCCTCAATTTTCATCTGTCCAAACTCACACATGCACTATAGTTTTTATATTTCTTGCACTTTTGGAGTATTATGGTTCATTGATTTGTGTGCGGATTTGGATTGCATTACCGCCTAGCTTCTCGGTAGCATTTCAATCAGTACAAAAGGTTAGCTTCTTAATACTCGTAATTATTTTTGTTTGCATTTTACTCATTTGCACACTCGTTGACATTGTTAATATCTGCTGAACCTCCCAAATTGGATAAAATTGGTTAAGTGTCGATTGCTATTCGATAATCTTACTTAAACTGTGAAATCTTGCTCTCCAATGTATCTAGTTGAGTTAATATGTGATGGGTGGTATTCGTATGTTATGGGTCTTGGTTAAATTTGTGTTGTTTGTGCTAAAATTGTGTTTTTGGGGGTTGTGGGGCATATTTTGAAAAGTTAGGTCAAAAGTAGGCACGATAGGTGATTCGGTGAGCTGTGACGAGCTCACCAAAACACTCCCGGTTCACCTAAGTACCGCATCTCGCCTTTACTATCATGCTCTATTTGTTGTGGCTGCTGTAACTTTCGATGAGAAGCACGGGATCGCCAATTGCACTCGACGACTCACCGAATGAAACTTTAATCGCCCTTTCTCTGCACCCCTAACTCCTTCTTCACTGTGACCTTCGGTGGATTGTCATTGGCTCGCTGAATGTATTCGACGGCACGAAGAATAGATTATCTAGTCTTTCTACAGATGAAAGTCTTTGGTTTGGTTGTCAAATATGTTCTAACATTATCTCAAGACTTTGCAGACATGGCCAAACCAAAAGTTGCAGGAAGAAACATGCCACCCAGACAGAAGAACTGAAAAGAGCAAGAGCATGGAAGCAAGCCCCAGTAGGAGGATTCCCATTGACCCTGTTGTCCCT